>PVJO010003684.1:0-117805 GCA_004026905.1 Hystrix cristata | reverse complement strand
AAAAAAAAAAAAAAATCTAGGTTGGTCGCTCCCAACTGAAAACTTCTACCCTCTTAGGAGCAGCCTCTTCCCAGAACAGAGAAAACCTTGAGTTGTTTCCCATCCTGCCTGCCTCCCTCCCAAACACCCCGCAATCTTACCTTGCCCGTGGATCAGAAGAGTTGGGATCTGTTTGGTGGATGGTTAATCAACTGAGTTTGCTGGGTGTTTCCTCTCTGGAAAGGTTCAAATTCCAGAATCTTTCTCTCTCGCTTGCTTTTTCTCTATCTCTGGGAGGGAGTGGCGGGGAGGATGGGGAGGGTGTTGGAGGTGCGGAAGCAGGTCCTTGGTGGCTGGAGATGCCGGCGGCTGCGAGAGGGGAGGACACGCTGTCTCTCCCTCTCAGTGAGTTGCATGCAAGAGGAGATGTGTAGAGCTGAGCTCTGAGCCTGAGACTGCCGGTGGAGCCCAGGAATTTCACGCACTCCGAAGCTGGCCCCTCCCTCTCCCACACAGACCCCGGCATTTAAAGAGACAGCCAGGCTGCCTGGCTCGGGGCTTCACCTCCTCCCTGGCTGTTCTGCAAACAGCTGAGAAGACAGAATCCAGGAGGGGCACTCTGCAGGCCCCTGTGACTAAAAGGTGCCTAAGAACTCAGTCCTGCCCTCCCTCTCACCCAAGAGGAGAGCTCTTCCCTAGACCTGGAGCAGGAATTCAAATGACAACAAAACCCTCATTGATGGCTTCAGCACATTAAACCACCAGCGTCCTGGGGAGGGTGCAGGAGCCTCATTGCAGACTGAGGGGGCGCAGAGAATGCTAGCCTACAAGTGTGCCTCAGTTTCCCTGAAAGTCACTCCTCTGTGCAAAATCAGGGCAATCTTTGAGCATCTGGCAGAGGTCAGGGCTGTAAGTAGGACACAAATCCACTCCTTTAACAAACACTTTAGTGCTGGTTTAGGATGAGGTGCGATGCAAAGGGCGGAGGACACAGAAATGAAAGTGATAAATGAGGCTGCCCCTCCAAGGGCGCTTAGCAGCGGAGACAGACCCAGGCAAAACCAAGCCGATCCCAAGGGGACGCAAGCCGAGAGAGACAGAGGCAGGGCTCAAGTGCCTGGCTGGGTCAGGGGGATGGCTCCCCTTTGTGGGTTGCACCCAGAGCTCAGGGCCGAGGCATTTCCCCTGTGCCCCCAAACCCTTGAAAATCCACCACCACCCTCGATGAAATAGTCCATGTGTGCAGAAGCCTTTCCCCAGTCAAGCCTGAACAAAGGGTGACAGTCGGACGCACCAAACACAAAGGTTTAGTTCAGTGTCAGGCCCTGGTGCCCACTGTGGGAAAACAGCCCCAACTCCCTTTCTCCCCTGTCTCCCTTTTCTATGGCCTGCACGGCTGGGTCCTCCGTCGGCTCAGCACCAAAGGCAGGAACAGCCACTAAAAGCTGTTGAGCATTTACTATAGGCGACAAGCAGGTCAACTCGTTCAGTCCATTGGTGCTACTTGAGGTCCATTTTACAGCTGAGTAACAGACGCATTAGAGAAGGTCCTGAAGGTCACACGGCTGGAGATTGCCGAGAACAACTTGGAACTCAGGTCTACCCAACACCAGAGCCTAGCTGTTTAGCCAATGCTGTACTGCCTTTCTGCCTACATTTCTGCTCCTTACCAGACAATCTCCCAGCATCCTGGCACTATCCCAACCCCGCAAACTTTAATGGTGCCTGCCCTAGGCCAGTGATGACGAAACTTTTAGAGCTTTCAGTGATACAGACAGCCCACTACAGCATAGCACGCGTGTCTTAGGCTCACCACCAGTGCCCCAGGCCTTGTATTCCCAGGACACCGTGATTCTATCAAAGTCCCCACTTCAAGGAGTTCCACCACCCTTTGAGGAATGACAGAGGTGTGTTTCTGTAAAGTACAGCAGTGTAACAGTCAAGAGAGCAATGTAAAGGGAGAGCTCCGAGACTGTCAGTAAGCAAGTGATTATTTCAAGCTAGGGACAGTGTATGTCAAGGAAAGCTTGGTGGACTCGTGGCAATTTGGGCTGGTCCTGCGCAGATACGGACGAGTCCAAAATCAGATACGGACAAGTCCAAAATGCCTAGTGTACTTTTCAGTCTGTTTTAACTTTCAGATCATGATCTTATTTTCTTACGTTTTCCCGATCTTCAATACCTCCATGTACCCAGCAGCTACAAGACCAGAAATAAATATACATAACGGATTAATTTCACACATGACCTCCGACCTCACATTTGTTTAGGCCTAAACTGCCCCAGTCCCCCCAGATCTGTGTCCTCCCTACCTGGCCCTTCTTGGAGTTTGTGCATCCTCTTTGTTCTCAGGATGTGAGACAGCAGTCCAGAAGGCTCCAGGGGAACAGCCAGGACAACCGTAGGTTCACCTTTGGGATCATCAGGAATAGACCCAAGGGACACATGGGATGTGAGGGCCCCGCGGGAATCCTCTGGCAAACGCCAGCCTGCCAAGGACATCCCAGCAAAAAGTCCGTGGCGTAACCGCAGGCCAGTCCCGAGGTCGAGACGTGCCTAGGTCCCAGTCCCGCGTGGACACCGCAATTCCACGGAATCTGCACAATTTTCATTACCCCCTCCAAGTTTCAGCATCCTCACCTAAAAAATGGAGCCAACACCTATACTTCCTTCACAGGACCGGTGTGAGCATTAGATAGCACACATGCAGACCCCCACCCCACGAAGAACTTAATAAATGCTCCCCATCTCAGCCCAAAGATCTACATTTGCCCCTGCGTAGGATTATTAACTTTGGACTGCCCCCTATAGTTAGCATGCTTTTATTTCAGGTTCTTGACATCATTTTTAATATTTTAGCTCATTACAACGTCATTGTAGCTATTATCATTTACTTGTTTTTAGCCCACTTGCTTTCTATCCTACTTTACCTTGTCTATTTTGAATATAATTGCTATTATCATTTTATTTCATCTGGTAGTTTCTCAGCCTTCTTAAGCGCTACTTATCTTCCAATGACTCTGGTATATCTTTTTAGTCTGCCTTTTATCATAAAATCTCTGGGCTCATTTTGCCCAATTCCTCCATACAATTTCGACTAACTACCACTCTGCTCATTCTAGTGATCCAGCATTCCCCCAGATGGCTACAAATTTACGAGAATGGATATGTACAAAATAGCAGAGAAAGACAACATCAAAGAGAATAAGCCAGGTCTCCTTGCAGACATGTAATGCAATCATAAGCAAAAAGCAATATCAGGTGTTTGCCCAAAGGATGGTGCCACATCAGCAATGACACTGGTTTTCTTTAAAAGGAGGACTCAGTGGAGCCAGCTGACACCCTCAGAGACCACTTCTCTGCTGTCCTCTCTGTCCCGGACTGTGGTGGGTCTTGGGCAAGAGGGCATTAAGGTGGAAGGGTCCCTTGTAGGTCTATCTCCCTGAGCTGTGTGGCTTCCATCCTCAAGCAGTTCTTGAGGGGAGCAAAACAGGCCAAGGACCCCTTTAGACTTTTCCAATGCACAAAGCCAGTGTTTTCAGCAAGTAAAAACAACCAAAAAAAAAAAATCAAAAGGATCAGTTGTCCATGACATTCTGGGAAAATAGTATTATAATGGCATTAATAACAATAATAAGAACATTCACCACATACCACAAGTCACCCCCGCTGGCCCTCTACTTAGAAGCATCATGGTTAAGATGCCAAGATCTATAAACAGGATATCTTGATTCAAATTCCAGCTCTACCATTTTCAGGTCATGAGACCTTGGCCAAGTTATTAACATTTCGATCCTCGGTTTTCTCATCTAAAATGGGAATGATCACGATACCATCCTCAAACATTGCCTGTGAAAATTATATCAAAAGCAACTATAAGCTGAGCGGAGGATGTAGCTCAGCAGTACAGAGGTGCTGTGTTCATTCCCCCTCCAGAGAAAAGCACCTATAATAGCAAATGGCATGTGTAAAGTATACAGTAAAGAGTTCAACCATTAATATCAGAGTGAAATTTAAAATATTTAACATCTGAGATGGCCCAAGCAGTAACCAGTCAGACTGGAAGCAAGTCACAAGTAGCTGAGTTAGCCCCCACCAGGGCATACTGGCTCTCAGGTTTGATCACTAGCACTATTACCACATAAACCTTTGGCATGCACTGATGCATTATCCCACTTAATTCCTCACAGCAAGTTGGTTTTATTAAGTTATTTATTGAAATACATGTAGCTGCACATTTATAAACAAGACTGCCTATAAAATCAAGGTTCTAGATAAACAGACATGACATATTCATTCCTGCCACCCTAATGATTCTGGGTATGGGAATTTCAGAAGTTGTTTCTGCTGGGAGATTTTTAGTTTTACTACACAGTTCCTTTTACTCATTGATTCTTCCAGTCATCTTTAGAAGACAATGATGATGATCAGTGACCTCCATTTCTTCATTCATTAAGTGGGAGTTTATTTCTGAGTTATCACAATTCTATTGCATTCAACTCTGGGAACATCAAAGACTTCTAAAGCTAACATCAAGTCACTGGAAACTGGGAACTGGACAGTTCTACTAATCCGTCAGCCAGGACTTTAGTTCAGTCAACTTCTCCAGTCTCCCAATCTGCCCCACTATGTTGTTTTCTAAGTCACTAATGTCCCCATGTTGCCCATTCCTGAGCCAATTTCAAATTCAATCTCCAAGGCTGCTGGCCCCAAGCATTTTGCTCAAGGTCCCTTGCAAACATTCCTCGTGCTTTTCTCTCCTCTCATCTCCCAAAAACCGTGTTGTTTCACTGGGCTGCTGGAGTTTATTTTGTCTTCTGTCTCCCATGCAATGATGGCTCCAGTGCCATTAATAAGTGACTGTTTATTAATTAGTATTATTAGACATGTGCCATGCATCGCAGCGAGCACCACTGGAAGGTCTGGCATTCTCCAAGGAGGGGATTTGTACTAAAAAAAAAGACTTGTCCCTGAGGTCCAATAAGAGGATGCAGGGCCAGCAGCCACTCACAGGGAGACAACAACAGTGCTTCCAAAATTTAATGTGCACGTGCCTAATCCAGACAGTCATTCTGGCATTGATGGGAAGAACAAGTGAGCAGGAGATTTGCCTACAAGAGGGCACAAGCCCAAGAGAAGCCTGAGCATGTGGGCCCTGAGGAGGTCAGCTCCCAGGGAACGCTTCTCACTCCAAGCATCCTACTTATTACATGGAAATAAAACAGTCTCCAGGGCTTGTAGCCAGTAGAAGCCTCCCAGCCATCTCCCTGAATTCAGAGTTCTTTCACCAGCTAAGAGGAACCAGCCCTTGGCAAAGGACTGCCAACTCCAGCCTCGGGGAGATGCAGCCCAGGATATGGAATGTCTGCCCTATGGCTGTCTCCTTCTCCCCCAGCACCCGGGAGCAAGCAACTGGTCTAAATGGATGGTGACAGAATGACACACATATGCCTACACACTCACCAAAAAAAAAAAAAAAAAACTTGACAAGGAAAAAGATGAGGAAGAAACAATTTCTTCCAACTGTAATAAGTTTAAGAGAGCAATTCTAAAATTTCCTGCTTGTGGATCAAATTTTAACATGGTCCAAGTATATTTGGAGTATTTAATGGTTTTGCATGTTTGAGTGGCAGAGAGTTACCTATTAATACTTGATGGTTGCTTTCAAAAAATTCACTTTTTGTATAATATGATGGAAATTCTTGTCTGTTTTAAGCTTCATTCCTCCCAGTGAGTAGCTAAGAGCAGGCTGGACTGGCATATCCACTCAGGTTAAGTGCCGTGAAGGCAGGACGGACCTCTGGGAGATCCCACCCAGTGTAGTGGTGAAGGGCACACGCACTGCCTACTGCCAGACTCTAAGACTGGGATCTGCCTCTGCCACAGACCAGCTTCAGGGCCTTGGGCAAGTTGCTTGACCACTCCGCGCCCTCAGTTTCCCCCTTCTGTGCAAGGGGATAATGATGGCACTGACCTCGTAGGATTGTTATATGAGGATGTAAGAGTCAGTATTTGTAAAGCACTGAAATAGTTGGTGTCGCCATGTAAGGCTAGATAAGTGTTAAAAAAAAAAAAAGTAATTCCCATGGGCACTACCCCCAGGAGACCCTTCATAAATGCTTCCTAATAATGATGATGGGAACGTGCTGCTTCTGGCGCATCTCAGGATCGATCGTGGGCAGGAAAGATGTTGACTCTTGCTGTCATTCCAGGCCCAGCACCCAAGCCTTTAACTCTGCCTTCTTAGCTGCTTCTTCCACTGTCTCTCTCCCCCTCTGCTGGACAGCGCTCACACCATCCCTCCCCAGGACAGAGTGCCGCACTGAGCCAGAGGGGGGCCGGAACGGTACCCCCAGAGCTTGGAGGGCAGCAGCGTGCAGCGTCTGAAGCATCCCCCCTCCTCACGCCCATCCCCAGCAACCATTCTCTTTGACCCACGCACTAGAACTATTTTTAAATGATATACTTTGCCCGGTTGTGGGGGAAAAAAATTCCTCCCCAGGATTCAAGCTGAAGATGGAATGATTGCCAAACACTAACAGCTTTTTGAACAGGACGTAGTTAAAAATATATCTGAAATGGTTTTAACTCAAACTCAAAAAATAGCTTAACTAACTGGGGAGCTGCAGGCAGTGGGGGTGGGGAGGAGGACGAGGGATTCCCTTCGGAGGGCCCCAGGCAAACGTCGCCGCTGGGACACAGGAAGGATGCCCGCTTTATTTTCCTACATGAATAATACCTTCTGAAAGCAAGACCAGATCTCCAGGGAAAGGGGCAGCACCAGAAAGCTCACTGCTGCTCTGCATGAAGAAATGCTTCTGATGAGGGTGACACTCATCCTGGGAACTCACTGTGACTGCAGCCACACCAGCTCTGCCTAAGAGTGGTGTTGACCTTGCAGAATCTCCGTCCCCGACCCCCGGGGGTCCGCCGGAAGCTGAATCTGCACATTCCCAAGATGGCTGGGTGATTCACGTTCAGATTCAAACCCCACATGGGTAGACTCTGTCGATAACACCTTAGTCACTTCTGACAGGGTTAAACTGAAATTATCTCCCCATTTGGCATATGAGGAAACTGAGGCATGAAGGACACTCGTCTTGGGTCACCAGCTGATTTAGGTCTCACGATGTTATCCAGAGAGTAATACCAGTGGCAGAAGCTTTCTCTTAAGACTTCAGGCCTCGGATTAGGCTTCACTGTCAGCCCTAGCCAAGAATAACAGAAAGCCTGGACACCATTTCTCCTAGGGACCAGGGACTTAGGACATAAGACTGGTGCTTAAAAAAATATTTTTCAAAGTGTGTTCAGTAGATCACTACTCTTACCAGATGCTCTGTGAAAAATAGCCTATTGTCAAATTTATTTAGAAAATGCATATCATGAATTTTAATATTAAATTTAATTTAAATTTATTTTAAAACTTAAATATATTGAATTTAAGTCTCTGAGAAGTCCTACAGTAAAGAAACTTGTTCAATCCAGTGTTTTCCAAAGTTATTGTTACCACAAAATTCTGCCCACCCTCCACCAGAAACCTATTTACGTTAAGTAAAACACCGTAAGACACAGTTATTCACCACTGTTTACCACTTAATCGTATGCTCAACCACTCTGCAGAAAAGCATAATGTTTCTTAAAGAAAGGAGATGGAGCCTGGGAGAAGAATTCCTTTCGTAACAGCCCCCTCGAATGTTATCATTCAATCTGTGATAGATCACTTCTTGGGACAGGAAGATCACTACCTTAAAAAGTGACCCAATTCACATTGGAACAGCTTCAGATTTTACAAACATTCTTACATAAAGCCAAAATCACCCTGCTCAAATATTTTTGGCAAGAGTCGCCTAAAACCTACCTTCAATACCAGTATGCATGGGGAACTCATCTCTCTTTCTTTTTCTTTTTTTTTTCTTCTTTGGTGCTGGGGATCAAACTCGGGGCTTTGTGCTTGGTAGACAAGCACTCTAACCACTGAGCTAAATCTCTGGCCTCTGTTTCTTGTGGTTACCTTTCACGTATGAGTCTGTTAATAGTAGACTTAAAAGTCTACCCTCTCTGGTGCAATCCAGACCTTCAAATATGTCACAGAATCACACAATTTTATACTTTAAAAGTATTTTGAAGATTACCTAACCTACCCCTTTGATTTAATATATAAGAAAACCATATACAAGAGCAATCGAATGACTTGCCCAAGATCAAAAAGGCTGTGGAAACATAACCTGGGAGCCTGGATTTGAAGATAGCACTTTGTCTGTTCTTTTCTTGGTAGAAGGCCTGTCTTTCCTCACTGGGAATTCCCGGATGCCTGAGGTGCATATCTAAGCTCCAAGTCTGTAAGAGTGAACCACTGACTCGCTGGTGCTCTCGTCAGATGCCACCCTGGGGGCCACATGACTCACAGAGCTCACCCAGCGTGGGGAGTTTTGTGTTCCAGCCTCTCCCCTCCCGGAGTAGCCAAGCTGGGACTGTTCTTCACCCCATGCTGCCTCCTCACCACCACTGCCATCTGCGCCCTCCTTCTCAAGGATCACCATCTGCTTTCCTGACACCACTCTGCCACCCCCAGCGCTGCGCTGTTTCCTAGCCCACTGCTTGAACCGCTTTCCCTGCAACTTGTGACTTTCCTGGTCTCTCCCCTTCCCACAGTCTTCATTCATTCCCTCTTCTCCTCCTCGGTCCAAACCTCCTAGAGTTTGCACGCTTACATTCCCCAGCATGCTCACATTCTCCCACGTCAAGCCTAGAAACTCCTCCAGAGTCCACTTTAAGGATACTGTTTTGCCTGTAGGCTGTATCTGGTTGCTGGATAAATGGGTGAGACTCTCTCTGCCCTTTTTCTGTCTCAGCCTGGCCACTCATATTCTGAAATATCACCCCTTAAACCCATTCACTCCGCTTCCTACAGGAATGCTCCCTTCCTGTAACGTAGGCAAGGGAGGGGTCCACAGTAGGTATCACATAAATGCAGGGATAGTTCCAGCTCACGACAACATCCCAGTGAGCTGAAGGTGACTGTTGCTCCGTTCCCCACTACAGATGTCTCTACGAAGAGACAGAAGACATTGCATCTCTATAACCATGCTCACCACCTAAAAGTTCTCAGTGAACAACTCCCCCCCAAAAAAATAACTTTAAAAAAATATTTGGGCACTCATGAAGCCTATAACTTTTACTTGTTCAGCATCTATTCTGCATCACACATTTCACACATATTATCTCATTTAATATTTAGAACCCTATAAGGCTGGAAAAGGAGGCTTGGAATTCAGACCTAGGGCTTTCTGATTTCCAAATTTGTATACCTTCTTCCTCCTCCTATTACCCAAAGATATCTGCCCAAGGGGTCCAGTCTAGGTCTGTACCCTCAGATTTCTTTTAATACAGATGAGTTTCATTTCCCTATGCCCTTTCTTTCCTTTTCTTGTTAGTCCCTCTCTTCTCTGACCATCCATCCCTTTCGTGTCTCCAGCCCCTCGATTTGTTCCCCTTCTCTCCATTGCATTGTTTACTCCCCATTGGTGGTGAGGTAAATGCAGACATCAGCAGACAGAAGTTTTGCATCAAAGCCTGCTCTGGAAGCAAACCAGAATCCTGTGTGAAGGATAACTACAAGAAACAGATTTCAGTGATTAATGCACTCTGCACACTGGTAGTGAAAATAGATTTTAGGCAATTGTTGACTAAGGAAACCTCAAAATATAAAAATCTGGCGTGTAACTATGGGTACCAGGGAATCAACCTCATCCCCCACCAAATGCGCTGATGCATCTGCTCCCAAACTGAATTAACTGGTTTCAGTCTTCTCTCTACTTTGCAGCCTCTGGTAAAAGAATAAGTGGGCAATACCAATGCCAAAAACTGGGAGTAAAATTATCTAGGATTCTAAAATAACCATCTAAATGTGGGTAACTCATCTTGGAGAATCTGAGTGTATCATTAGCTTCACATTCTTAGTTTTAAAATATTAACTGTCTTTGCTTTGCTCTTTCACACCTCATCACATTTTCTCCAGTTTATCTTCTAATTCGGATATCAAGTGTGGGTCACTTTGAACAGGGCTGATCCCACCTCCTCTTAGATGCTGTGCAGACCTGAAGCACGTGTAGACCATGCTACTGGAGATGGTGCGATCTGTATGGAAGGGATCAGGGGGGAAAAAAGGGCAATGTAGGTGCCCTTTTTACTTCCTGGAGATGTCAAGCAAAATAGATGACAACCTCATGGTGCCAGGTGAGCTGACTTACTCTCCTGAACTACGCCCTGTCCTCCTTCACGTCAGTCTCAGGTGTGAGACGACATGCAGAACAACTGTAGTGCGATTGCGAGAAATACCAGGCTCACAAATACAGCTATCACAAATACCAAACTCACAAATACAGCTACTAAGACCTCAGGACGTTGGCTCTTGCTGATTGGAAGTGATCACCTATCAGAACTCTTCTGGTAAACAATATGCTTAGTTTTTCCCCCTTTATACCTACTCTTTCAAATCTATCATGATCCGAAGGACTTTATTAGCTCTGCCCCTCTCTGAATTTTCCTCCAAATTATTCTATCAAATTATTCTTCGAGAAGGATTCACTTATTGATCATAACTGATTACAATTAGAAGAAAAACAGCAGTAAACACAAGTTAGACAAAGATCCTTGGCCTCATATATCTTACCATCTAGTACAGATGATGGATAGAAAAAATAGGACACATAAACAAATGAGACACTTCCGAACAGTAATATTTACTGTGAGGAAAACAATACCAGAAAGTGTGATGAAAAGTGGCTGGGGGAAAGAAGAGCTCTTTATATGTCATAGTCAAGGATGGCCTCACTGAAAAAAATATTATCTGAATTTTGACTGATGAAAAGGAATGTATTATAGATATTTTTTCAGACTAACTGGACAAATGCTGCTTGGTAAAACTCCAGTTAAAAGGCAAATAATATCTCAGAAATGGCATTAAGGTGTGTCATTCTTAGAAGTCAGTCTGCAAATGGAGGTGAGAGACACAGTAGGGAGGACATGGGAGGAGAGAAACGAGCTATAAAATACTTAAACTTTTAGCCTTAGGGAACATGTAACCACATCCAAGGAAGGTGTAATCTTCAGATTTTTATAGCATAGTGTTTAAGAGAACGGACTCTGGAAGGATACTACTAAGAATGACTTTCACCACTTACCAGCTGTGACCTTAGGCAAGTTAAATAACACCTTTGTGACTTGTTTCCATGATCTTGAAAATAGCTATTAAAATAATAGTGCATGCCTCCGAAGTTTGTTGTGATAATTAAATAATATAAAGCACGGAGAAAAAAAAATCACAAAATATAGTAAGTGTTGTATAAGAGCTACCATCTTTATTTGTAGGTATATCCCTTCTTCCCAAATAGTTACACACTAATCAGCATTAGTCATTATTCCAGACCACCCCTCAGGGCTATCAGTGCACAGACCCCTGTGCAAATTGAGGGAGCCAGATCCAAGCAGGAAGCTGACTTCATGCCTAAGCTTGAAGAGGTTTTAAAAAAAAACAGGCAGAGATGGAGATTTAGTACATATAGAGTTGCCGAAAACCCTGCTTCCTTTAGTACCCCTTTGAGGCACACATGGTCCACTGTACCATAATGTTCACATCAGTTTAGGGAAGCCACAAAGGGAACTCCAGCATTCTCAGGACTTGTTCCCAGGTCTCTTTCAGGCTACAAAGGTCCAGAGGCCCAGAGTTCTCAGTCACCAGATATTAGTACTCACCAGGGCAAAGATCAGAATCGCAAATTCCAGAATCATAATTCATCTGACTCCTGTATGAATTATGTTTGCCCAAGGCTCAGCACCTAGCACATTGTCTAACATATTAATGGTGCCCAATAAATGCTTGTGAAATAAATGAATTGTGGCTCTTCATTATGTATGTGCTTCAAGTGGGCAATAATATACTCTTTGTAACTAATCCGTGCATCTACTTTCACCTCCTCACCGCCCAGAAGAAAACTACGTAAATGAAGCATTCTAAAACAGTTGGCATCAGAATACGAGCAAATGTGAAAGTGGTCGTTCGTTTTTGGTGTGGACATCCATCCAGTAGCCCTCTACAACTTGCTCTTCTGGTTTCATCTCAGCACTCCTATAGGGCAAAAATGATTCTTAGAGCGCTTGTGGACAATTTCCCCTCCAATTTCCTGTAGTTATAGATCGCCTGCAGAACCATGGAGAGCTCCAACCGTCGCCCTCTCTGCGGACCCGCCTCGGGTTTATCAGAACCACGGAGAGCGCCCATCGTGGCTCAGCCCGTGCGGGAGATCTCACATTTTTCACAGGGTACCACCCAGACTGCACACCGATGAGCCCCGGTGAAACCATCTTCATTGCAGTTCACACTCTGGAGCCCAATAAAAGTGTCCCAAAGCCCAAGGAGTGTCCAGAGAAACTACTCTCCTTTCACAGAACTGGAGAGAGAGGCCAGGAAATAGCTAACGAATGAGTGCAGCTACTTTTCTGCCAGTTCAGCATTTTTACTTCCCCCTCAGGGGGTTAAATGCCCAAGGTGAATTCAAAAGCTGCAGTCTAAACTGTGATCAGATCAACTTGGCTGCACCAGACAAAACTGATCTTATCTGAATGGCGACTTTATCCATTTTAGAGAACAGAACCCATTACAGTAATAAGAAGTGACAGAAATGGGAGGAAGTGCCATCGCAGCAGATCCAGGAAAGAATTCACTTTACTATCATTTTGTAGGATTAATTCTAAGCTTCTCTCCAATAAACATCATTTTTCACTCTAGCAGGAGGTCCGGGGTCTGAAATTATTCTAGCCACCTCACAGAATGGGCATCACTTTGCACCTGATTTGCAATTCGTTTTCGTGTGCTCCTACCAAGCTCAACGATATTCGTTTACCAGTCACTCTGCCTACTGCATACTCAACTGAGGCGGGACACACGGCCGTCAGGTGATTGGACACAGACGTTCAGGAAGGTCTTAGAGTATGTAGGTAAAGCAGGGTACGAAGTTACGAACACAGAACAAGTGTACACACTCTCACAAATAAGGAAAAGGAAAGCAAAAAATGTGTTGAAACAACTATGTGTGCTTAAAATAATGTGTCGTTTCTAAACTTGATCCCCTTGTAGGTTTTTACCTATCAGCCAACTTTAGTTTAAGTGGGAGGATTATGTAATTACCTGGATTCTTCTCTTTGGAGATACTGAGTATTTCTGGTCACATCTCCTCAGCAACCTCCTAAATGCTAGCCATCGAATTAATTGCCTTTGCTCAGACTTGCTACACACTTTCACACCTCCATGCCTTTACTCATGCTGTTCCCTCATCCCCAAATTCCCTCCTGACCCTTTTCTTCTCTCCATTTCCCCACCCAATTAAAATCATATTCACGCTTCAAGGCTCAGATCAAAGGCCACCTCCTCCATGATGTCCATAACCCTCCTTCCATAATAATTATTCGTTTCTTTCCCTTTGTTCTCCAGCAAGCTACTTTTAACTCACCCATTAGAGGTATTTGTTTGCATGTTTCATCCCTTTCCAGATTGTAAACTCCTTGAAAGCAAGTTCCTTTCTTTTTAATCTTTTTATGCATGGCATCACATTGCATAGTTTCTTGCTCATCATAGGCACTTCATCATACATTTTTAGTAAATGCATGAAGATGAACAAAGTTTAACAATATAAAATGCCAGTCATAACATTTTCCTCTGCCGTCTTTTACTGAAATCTTAGATTATAAGTAACTTGGAAATGGCCAAGACTTTGCAGATCCTAATTTTCTCCCACTTGTTTGACAACTGGAAGAGGGAGGAAGAACGGTTGACCTGAAGTCTCTAGTGCCACCAGTGAAGTCTAAATCCACAAGCCCAGTGAATAGGACAAAGCTTTGCCTTACGATTAGAGCACACCTCAGTAACTCCCTGGCACCACTGATGGTATCTGTCCAGCTGATGTCCAGATTTTGGACGCTACTTTTGACCTCAGTTTCTAACTTGATATCCCCTTCCCTAGTAAATTTATCCAAACTAGACTTCTAGCCCTTCAGAAGTTAGCATCCCTCTGATTTTCCTCCAAAATATCTACCCTTAACTGTTAACCTTCTACTGCCTTACTGAGCCTCTGGTAATGAATCGTCAATGCACCTTTGTACAGGCATCAATGTATCATCCAAGGTAATAATACACGTGCGTGTGGACCAGACACAGCATGATGTGTTTATGCAATTGTGACACTCAGAGCATCACTCAATGTGCCACTATAAAAAGGTCAGTGCACACTCCCACCATGAATTGCACTCCTCACTTCCTCATAGGAAAAATCCAGACAAACTTGATGCCGGAAAAACACTTCCATTGTTTCCCTCGTGACTTTTCTATTTGGAAACAATTATCAGTTCCCAACACTTGAACCCTCCACTTCTGCACCTTGAGGATTGAGCCTGACCAATGGGAGGAGGACGTGCAGGCTGCTGAGCCTCAGACAGAGCCTTAGTATTGGGACTCTCTGGGAGTCTGGTGCTGCAGTCTGTTCCTCAGCATCTAGATTTCATGCCTCTTCCTCACTTATTCCCCACACCACCCACCTTCGGTTCCTTACAACTTTCTCGGCTGAAGTTTGACGGATCGTGACCTTCCCACCTGCTCAGCCCACTGGAGTCTGTGTGCTTTGCTTTGCATGTATCTGCTTTCTGACTCTTGAGGTTCAAGTGGGTTCTGTCTTCTTGTTTATTCTTCCACCCACACTCTTGACAAGATGGGGAGCATGCAGAGCACTTGAGGCGAGAAGGAAGGAAAGGGAAAAGTGGGGCAACACTCTCCTGGATACAGCAGCCCCACATCCCGAAAGACCACCGAATGTCTCTACAATCCCTTCTCAGAACTTAGCTCCAATTCCCATTTCTTGCATACCATAACTCATTCTTTTCCCTGTAGCCTCTCTTCTTGCTAGACCCAAAAGGGTTAAGAGAAATAGCCAACGTGAGGACAATACTAAGCTTGTGACAGAAACAGTAGATTCATTCCTGAGTCCCAGGGGGCAGCACCTCTGTGGCTGGTGTAGAATTGTGGCAGGTGGGGGTGGCAGAGGGCTGCTGGGGGGATGGGTGGAGGGGTAGGAGGCCCCGGTCTTCAGAAACCTTGGTGCCAAAAGCAGACTTCACAAGGCAGATTGGTACCTCTAACAAGGGAGAATAGTAGAGGGAGCAGCTGGGCCAGAGGCCAGGTAGGCACACAAAGGTCTACCAGACATAAATGAGCTGTGTGTTGACCTCATGAGAACAGATATCCGAAATTCTCAAGAGAACTGGCACCACGGAACCAGTGGGGGAGCCTGTGGATGCCAGACATGGAGGCCGACAACACTGAATACAGACTGCCCTTCGGTGGCTTCTCAGAGACCCCGTGCCGTGGGAACAGATTTTTCTCAGCCTCAACACAGGCAGGCCACATCAACAAAATTATTTTGTCGGGGGATATTTTTCAACATATACTAATTCACACCTTA
Organism: Hystrix cristata; assembly: GCA_004026905.1. NCBI lineage: Eukaryota > Metazoa > Chordata > Mammalia > Rodentia > Hystricidae > Hystrix > Hystrix cristata. Next base: position 102,317 of record PVJO010003684.1, on the reverse strand, counting down.
GCCCAATTATAAAGGTTTAAGACTTTTTCTGGGGTTGACAAAGGCCCCATCTTGAGGCCCTTGCTAGAAAACCCATCCCAGGAAATTCCTTGGGTCACAGTCTCCAGCTACAATAACCTCAGTGGGGCTGCCTGAGTCCTGAAGGAGGTATCCCATATCCATGCACGGACACCATGGGGCACCTAAGCCTGAGCTTCATCATGTTAGAGGAGGGAACTAGATCAAACTCTTCAATTTCTCCTAACATTGCAAAGTTGAAAGTTTCAGCTTTTCCTTCATTTACCTTCTGTTAAGCTGAAGCTTCACACTGACTATTCACCTTCGCCAGTGATGTCATATTGCTGCCAGGGACCCCCGGGTGGGACATTCAAGTAGTGCATCTGTCCCCAGCCCTGGTGCCTGGGGCTTTAGTGGCACACGGGTCTTGCTCCTAAAGTCACCCTTGACTACACACCAGAACCCTCAGGAAGCTTTTAAAAGATCTATTTATGTCTAAGCCTCCATCACCAGGAATTCTACTTATTTAATTTTAAAAATTTTATTAGTTTGGTATAGGGCCAAAGATAATGGCTAAATTATCTACTGACCAGTAAAGCATGAACTTCAACCAGTGAGATGGATGTTGGCCGGTGCACCACCCCTGTGTGCACAGTGTCCAGCGTCACCATCAGCTTAGGCATCTGTAGGATTCTGATTCAAATGTGCCAAGTGGAGAACCACAGGGTTAGACTTTGCCCCCAGAAAATAGCCAGTGACTGAAGACCCATCCAAAAGTGACAGTAGATCATGTGAGTTGACCCACGCAGTCCTATGTCTGTACTACAAAAGAAAGCAAGGAGGTGGGGATTTGGTCATGGGAACACACACACACACACACACACACACACACACACACACACACAGGACAGATACAATATCATCTTTCTTTTCCGATCTCCAGAACTTCTCATAGTGTCTAGCACAAGGTAGGGGGTCAGTAATGCCTGACAAATGAATGAATGAATGAATGAATGAATGAATGAATGAATGAATGAACGAACGAACGAACGAATGAACAATGCTTCCATCATAAGGCCAAATGAAACACATGATTCCGAGGAGACTGTAATTAGTGTATAAATGCTGCTCACACATCTGTAAAGCAGGCTTCATTTTTGTTGGTTGAGGGAAGGGGGTGCTGTTGTTCATTTTTCACATGAAATTTTCCCAGGGCAGTTACCTTGAAATCACTAAGTGGTTTGCATGGAAATAGGAATTTCTTCTTCTTACAACCGCCCCCACCCCATCTCTCTTCTGAGTTCAGAAAAGCTTTCTGTGCAGGCGAGTTCTCAAAGGCACCTGGCAGACCCCGTGTGCCCATCTCCAGAAATGCTGATAGAGGACTCAGCTCTTCCTCAGTGCCCTGGTTTGTCCCTGGGCCAGCTGTCCCCTGCCTGAACCATGTTGGCCCCTTATCGCTGCTTCTCCTGCCAGACCTCCTCCCCCACCACGCAGCACTGACCCACTTCTGCCTTCTGCACCATGGTGCGGGTCTCTGGCTGGATTGGAGAGAAAGGGAAAAAAAACCAGACAGCCATTTGGAATCTTAATGAGACCAAGTCCATTTCATTATGTTGTCATTTCATATTTCACCGCTTTGACGGTGAAGAAACAGGAGGCCTCAGAGGGACTTTCTGCTTTGCACCCTGGGTGCCTAAAGGCAGGAAGACAGAGAGAAGGGCTGATAGACAGGGGCGGGCCACACACCCTCCATCAGCCTCCCTGCCCATACCGAAGCCACAGTGGTAGAGAGGGAGTCCTGTCCTTTGAGACTCAAATACTACAGTCAGATGCAGGAGGCCCAGGAAGGACCGGTCCTCAGGTTAAAGGGGAGTGCAATCGAAGCAGAATCGGAGGAGCCACCCCCTCACTGCCAAGCTCTCTTGCGCGTTCTCAAATACAAACAGAGCTGGCCTCAGGGCATCGTAGAAATTGCTATTATAAATTCAGATGGTGCACCAGGGGGTGCCTCATTTTCTATTATTGTGGCTGGTCTCGTGAGCCGCTGCGGCAATAGGATCTCAAAAGTGCAAGTGCTACCCCCGGGGGCACCGTTAGAAACACATTATTTTAAAGCACCGCAATAAAGCATGAACTCAAACAACTTCATTGAAATAAAGATTAATACGAAGCATGTGTTCCTCAGCCACCCTCCACCCACATCCAACTCAGACTTTCTCCCTGCACACACACTTGGGAGTTCACTTCCCTGGTCCCACATCCCTTGTCCAACGTGGGACACAGAACTTGGGTGATCATCAAGAGGAGAAGACACAGGAAGGCCAGGCAGTGCAAGATAAAACAAGAAGCAAAAGCATTACTCTGGGCCCTTCTGTCGACTGGAAAAAAGGGAAGAGGCCTAGACCCTGAATCAGGAGTCCTGGGTTTTTGCACAGTTCAGCTGCTAACTAGAGGGATTAAACAGAGCTCATTGGTTAACCTCTCAGAATCTCAATTATGTTTTCTATGAAAGAAAGCAAAATGGCCAGGCATAGTGGCACATGCTCATAATCCCAGCAGTCTGGGAGGCTGAGGCAGGAGGATCAGAAGTTCTAGCCCAGCCTGGAAAACTTAGTGATTTAGACTCTGTCTCAAAGTAAAAAAGAAAAGAAAGAATGAAAGGAGGGAGAGAAGGAGGAAGAGAAGCAGGGAAGGAGAGAGGGAGGGAGGGAGATGATTTTTCTAGTCTTCCTGCTTCACAAATTATGGTGGGAATGAAACAAGGTAAAACAGGTTGTCTGGAGTGCTGTAAAAATGACAATGTACCACCCTCACACAAGACACCAGTCCTCTTCTCCAGGAGGGGCTCTCAGACCCTGGGGCCGAGAAGCAATGCCTCCCTCTCTAGCGGAGCAGAGATGGGGCGGAGGGGCGGGGGGGGGGCTGCTGCTCAGAGCAACCAGGGCCTGCAGGGAGCTCACACACCAAGACCCTCCAGGCTTTTCCCAGAGAGGCCCAGGAGGACCGGCAGCACAGCAGAATCGGACCGGTGACAAAGGACACCCAAAGACTTGACTTACAAGAAGGAAATGCAGGCGAGGAGGAAGAGGATGCCTGCTCTGCGACAGGAGTGGTACCTAATCAAAAGAGTCTTTCCAACATTGATAACCTCCTACCAGGAAGCACAGTGCTCTCCCCTCTGTGCCCCATCTCCACTGCCTCCCCTCACTGCACTGGATGGGGCACGGCAAGCTTATCTCAGGCAGGAAGTGGCTCCAGACTGGACCACACCAGCACAGGCCTCCTTCCAGCCTCCCTGCTTAGGACCCAGGTCTTCAAGTTGAATATCTAAAGGTGGTTTCTATCTAAGGGAAGCTATTCATCAGATGGAGATGGTATGCATAATGAATTAACACAAAAGAAAATTCATGATACAGGGTTTGTCCACCCAGGTTCAGAGCAGAAGGGGGAGACCCTTGCCGAACCATTACCCATGGTTGCAGCTCAGCAGGACCATATGGGGGGGACTGGGAACATGAAGACCCCTGGGGACAAGGGCAGGAATCTGGGAGAGAGGCTGGCCTGGGGGTTAGGACAGAAGCCCCTCCAGTTACTACTGCTACTGTCACGCAAGAAATAAAGGGACTAATTAAAAAGTGGGAGACAGATGCCCCAGTGGGTTTTGTATCTTTCTCGCTTTCTGTTTCTGGAAGGGAAAGAGGATTGTCATAAAAATAACTGAACTGACATCAAATATTTAAATTTCACAAGTGGAGGGGGAAAAAAAGTAAAATTGAAAGTGAGATAAAAATACACTATAAACAAGGCACAAAGCCAGTCTGTGACAGGAGGGCTCCTTCCTCCCTGGCTTAGTGGTGACATTGTCAGGCTTCACCAATGTGCGGCATGCTGGAAGTCTCCGAGGAAAGCGCATGGAGTAAAAAGATGTACTTTACTTCTGGAGGGCGGAGCAGTGAGGTGATAGACCCAAGTCACTGTAGGGACCAGGGAGCTTGGCTGCGTTTTGTGAGCCAGTCCATCTGTACTCATCACCCTGTGCATCATCTCTGAAGTGCACAGCCTTGGCCATTGAGGGCCCAGGCAGAAATGTGGAAGATTCACTGATGGGATCCCAGAGTGGGGCTCCACCACCACATCTCTTGCCTCCAAGGCCAAGGCATAGCTCAGCCTGAAATCATCAGGGACCTTGAAGGAAGGAAAGGCCAGAAACAAGTTCAGAACTGTGGCCAATAAAGGAGTGATGGAGCAAAATACAGCCATAGAGTCACTGTCCTCCTGCCTCAAGAAGAGGAGATCCATTGAGAATCTGGAGATACACAGACTCTCCTGGATCCTTTCGTACATGTTAGTCAGGGGCTGGGGAGGCAGCAGGGCAGAGAAAAGGAGTCTTGGAGTTCTAAGAGGCCCAGGAATGTAAACTTGGAGAAGGGTGCAGAGAGCTGGAATAGGGGTTGTGTGGAATCCAGGCAGAGGGTGTGTGCAAGGTATGATAACATAAGGCTGTAGCGCAGCTCCCACAAATATTAATTCTGGTCACTGCCAGTCTCTCCCAAGTCTTCATCAAATGAGCAGGAATTACATCAATAGGCATTTGTGACCAACCGGAGGAAGTCTAGGCTTCTGGAATTGTGCAGGGATCCAGAGAATTAGAATGAGTAGACAGCAGCTACAGGTAGTAGTACAGGAGTCTTGAGGAAAGATGGGGGACACGTAAAAGCAAGGAGCTTTTCTCACTAGAACCTCAGAGAAAGGATAAAGTGTAGAAATGTAAATTTTACTTCCAATAAAAGGCTGCTGTGTGTTACACAGTTCCTCATTCATGCCACTGATCGAGTAGCCTCTAAGTGGAGAAGACTTCCACATCAAGGAGGCACCACCCTACGTGCAAATGTAGGCTCTCACAACTTCACGGCATCGCTCCTCCTCCTGCCCATGCTACTCCAACCTAAGCCCCTGGCACACACGCTCTCACCTTTAATTGCTCTATTATCGAGTTAATAAGAAAAACCAGTTGGATAAGAGAAGGAAAATGCTTCAAATACATACACAATGCCACTGAAATGCAAGGAAGTATTCTATCAAATAGAATTGCACGGTTCCAAAGGAAGATCCAGAGACTTTCGCCTTACCCGGATCACGACCATCTTGGTGTTGTCACACTGTCCCTACATTCTCCCTGCGGGACAAGACATTCCAGCCAGCAGCTCCGTGGCTGCAAGAGGGCTCCCTGTGAGACACTTGAGTCCTGAAGCTCAGCCCACAAAGGGGCCTGCAGGGAGGGTACCTCTTACTTATCTGCTCAGTAGCATTCCTATCTTGTGCCCTCCCCAAAAGGAAGATCAGTTTGTTCCAGCACCAGGCAACCACAGCTTTATGGGAGGCTGCTCTCCACCCCAGAGATGAATGTTAATCAGCCCAAGCCAGTATGGCAGCTTCATGAGCTTTGCTAGTGACCGACTGAAGAAAAGGCATGCAACGCCACACTAAATAAAACCTGAGGGGGGAAACCTGGGCCTCCTGGAAACATGTTCTTCCCTCTCCAAAACAGAGATGTGGAATGTGGCTGTCTTCATGTGATGCCATCTTGGAACCACCTCAGGAACATGAGGAGAAACCACCCTAAAGGGATGGACTAAGACATGAAGGATGGCAGGGTGGAAAGAGAGGAAAGATTGGGGGACAGGTTTGAGCCTCATAATCATCCAATCCCAGAATATCTGTATCTGTACTTCTGGTTCTTGGAAATGATACGATACTTGCTGTGTTACTAAAGCTGCTTTTAATCAGGCCCCACATTTCTCACAACTGAAAACACTATAAGGGTAGATGTGCCGTACTGCTCTCACTGCCAGGGTTTCTGCACATGCTTTTCCTTCCTCTGGGCCTCATTCCCTCCCGAGACCCCCCAACCACCTCCTCCAGGGGCCTTCCGTGACCCTGCCCTGCACGCTCCAGCATCTCAGCATCTTGTATGCCCCTCTCACGGAACTTACCCCCTTGGTCAGCCCTGGCTTTCCCTAGGCTGTAAGACCCATGAGGACTGGGACAGTGAAGGATTTGCTAACCATTTATTTCCAAGCATAGTATATAGTAGCCACTCAAACACTTTATTCATTCAGCACATAAGACACAAGTCCAAGTTCTATTTTAACACACACACACACACACACACACACACACACACACACACACACAGAGGCACAGAGGGGTTAAGTCACTTGCCCAGAGTCACACAGCTACAAAGAGGCTAAGCCAAGATTTCCACATGAATGGTCTCTTTCCAGTAAACATACCAAATCATTGTGAGACGACCCCTGATAAAGCATAATGGGGATGCTGGAAATACAGCATGACCAAAGCAGGATTGAGGAAGTTTACAATTCACTAGGAGAAAATAATAAAAAAATAAGTAAACAAAGGCATAAAATTATTGACCAAATTGATGAAAGAGAGATGAGAGATGCAGGATGTGAAGCAAAGTGATGTGGAACACATCACGGCCGTGAAGTCCCAGTATTGAGATTTAAACCTCGCCTCCTTCATTGATCGATAACATAATGCTGGTCCAGCTCCCGAGACGCTCCGAAACCTAATTCCATGATCAGCAAAGTTGGAGTGCTGTGGGAAGACAATGGGAATACTTGTAAAGTGGCCTTTTGCATTCTCTGCTACATATTAGGAGCTTAACGCATGTTAGATGAATCTAGATGCCCACAAAGTACGAGCCCAGGGAGAGAAACCAAAGAAGTCTTAGAATTGGAGAACTTGTTGAGAGAATCTATAAAAACCTAAGAGCTAAATTAGGAAAGGGTAATTTGTCTTCTTGGACTAGAAGATCCCAGAGACAGGCCAGCTTCTGACCCCCATTTTCCCCAAACACCTCCTCTACATCTGCATCTGTATCTATCAGAGACAAAACAGAGATTGGCAAGGTTGAGGACCAAAACACTAATTTCTGGTGTTAAATCACTACTCTTGACATGTGAGAAGCCTCCAGTTTTGCATTAATAAAGATCTGTCTAGCCTGCTAGGATCTCAATAACCGTGCAGGAGACCAGCAAAGAGATCACCATTAGTGGAACAGATACTGGTGACAAAAAAATGAGGTCCACAATCCTGCTTCATGGATACTATCTTCTTTTACAAAGCAATCCTAAGAGTGTGTAATTATATTGTGTATTAATAAACTTCAATTTTATTATTTCAATATACATTTACTTTATTATTTCTGGATGAATAAAAGGTAATGTGTTTAACCAGTACTATTTTAAAAACTGCAGCCTCTCTCAGCCCGACTTTTTGACTGCCCCAGAGGAAGGAATACCAGACATTCACATAGAATAGAGGAGAGTGTTCTCAAGCTAAGACGCATGAAGTAAGGGACACTCCTAACCGACTCTCATCCTAGCCACACTAAGACATGTTCAGGATCTTGCAAAAGATGGCTTTCAAAAAAGTGAGGCTGCTATCTTGTCACCACACCACTGCAAACACAGAAGCCCCAAGACTAGGGGAAAATAAACTGCCTTGCTACAGCATGGTTACATGTTCCTTTAAATATAGTATTTTATACCTAAAAGAGTGCCTTATTCTTCAGATTTTTCACTTTTAAAATCCACATACTTAAGTCAATGACTTATCAAGTTAAAACATTCATGGATCTCTACTCTTGTATATAACATTAAGTTGGGTGCATCCACTTAAGAAAACGAAATTTATTATTCCTTAGCCATGTGACTTTGTCTGTTTCCCCAAAACATATTAGCCAGTTTGATAATAAAGATATCTTGGCTTGGTTCTTTATAATTCTAGCTATTTCCAAAAATAAAAGTTCATTCCCTTAAGAAAATATTTGGACCACAAAGAACCACCACCAGGCAGCCTAAACAACAGCATAAAAATTATTGCCCAATTCAATTAGTAAAAATACATATGTCAGTGTGTATAGATCTACATCCACACTCGCAGATGTATAAAGAATTACCAAGAAGTGATATGGCAGGGTTTCGACAGAGGTCATTTTAGGATATTATGATTATAGATAATTTATTTTTTAATTGCATTTTCCCGTACCTTCCAAACTTTCTGCAAGAACCCTATGTAACTTTTTAATCAGGAAAAAGTGCAATAAATATTTTATAAATATAGTTTGAATGTGCCGCAGACCCTTAAGGCAACTTCAAGTCAGAAGTTACAACAATGCTTGGCTCAGGAAAGCGTCGATGGATTAAATGTACTGTTTCCACGCTACAACTTTTGAAGGGCACAACCCTCATTTAGATGTACAACTTCTATTGTGTTTGTTTTATCAAAAAAAAATCACTCTCCATTAACTCCGGGCAGCATTGTATAATGTCTTTCCATCTGTGCCAGTGGCAAGTAAGCATTGTAATGAAGACCTTCCAGTATGTGGACTCGCCAACCCCAGTGGACGGACCCCAAGACGGACCTGCACTGTGCCAAACGCCATTCTGCTACATTGGGTCACAGTCCCGAGCAGGGCCCCAGTGAATTGCCTTTGAAACACCCCACTCCACATGCGACAAACCTTTCTAAAGGAGAAGAGGAAAAGGCACGACCCCATCTGAAATGTAATTTCTTGTGTTCACTATTATAGGATATCCAAGAGTAATGGCAAGAAACAACAATAGCAGTAACGGTGGCTATAAAGGCAAGGCAGCCCTAGATGTTTCGGGGGCTGCAGGAAAATGGGAACCTTTGCTCCTTTTGCAGGGACCAACTGGCCACAGGCCCAAACTACTTATGATGTCACCACTCATACTTCCCCAGCAAGTGGCTAGTGGAGGAAGTGTAGCGAGGCAGGGCCAGCCCAACAGGAAAGTGGTAAGGCTCTCGCAGTTAAGAAAATGGAGCACTTGGATTCCTGAGATGAGTCCTTAAAATTCCCAGAAAATCACTTTTTTTTTTCTTTTACAGAAATTAAATGTTCTTTTCCTTAATGACTCACATTTGCCCAATTCATGGCATCACCTCTTCTAGTCTCCCTGATGTGGAATCGCCCAGAACATTCAATAACTATGAGTTTTGTAAACAGCTGAGGAAAACAGGAAAAGAAGAAAGAAAAAGATGAGTACAGGGAGTTCCAGACATGGTTTCAGCAAATTGCTTATAAGGGTATCTGTCTACTCCATGATGTAACCTAGAAAGAGATCAGCTGAAGCCTCCAGGGGCCATGAGGGAGTAGAACAGGAATAATTGAAATGCATCTTCCAATTAACTGCTTTTAATCTACAAAAACTCTTACCAAAAGTATACATGCAACCTACTCCTACTAATGAAGCGGGAGGTACACGAAAGAATCCCACTCTGGGCTTCTTTGCTCTGCAGGGAGAGTAAGTGTCACAGAACGATCCCTGAGAACGCCCTTTCCAACTGGCCCAGGTAACGGGAGCCCGGATGGAGCGCTGAAGTCATGAAATGTCCTCCATGGCAGTAAAGTCTCCCTGCTGTGAAACATCTTTAAACTGCCCTGCACTTCTCAAAAACAGACTTCTGAAGAGCATAATTGTGAATCTGTAATGATGTAAGGGAGAAGTGCTTTCCTCGCCAAGGAGCTAATGGGTCAGTCACCACCTAACCTTTTAGAAAGAATTCATCCCCACTTCACTGGGCAACCTGTCTATCTAAAAACCAGGAAAGCATCACGGGATATACCTGGTAATAGTTCAGCAGATGGCGAAACTTTAAATACATAAAATGATCAACCAACCAACATTTTCTCAGCATATGTTCTTTGGAGACACAGTACTACACTCCGGAGGTGATCAAGTATAAAAGAGTTTCTGCTTTGGGTAACTTTATCATCATTATTGGGGAAATGACTTACCCATCAAAAAATTAATACTTCAAAAATGGTATACTTTACCTTTTACACAGCCTGAAACTACGAAAGGTTACAATCGCTTTCACATAAATCAACCTTCCTAAATACCTATGAAGTCTGTGTTAACCACTCTGTCTCATAATCAAGTAATATAAAATGACAGTGCAAGAGGTATCCTAACACAGGATATGATGATGGACAAATGTATAGTATGGAAAATATAAGCCACAGGCCTGTGCTTTGCAGAGGAAAGAGACACTAAAGTTTTATAAATGTAATGTATTTAAAGAAAAGAGAAGAAAATAAGGGCATGTAAGGCAGAGATAGTGGTGAGACCAGGAACAAAAGTTCAGCTGCATAATGACAGATAGAGATTAATCACCAAGCTGCAGTAGACCTTGGACTTGTGCAAAATAAAAGAAGGAAGAAAGATAGAAGGAAGAGAGGGAGGGAGAGAAAGAAAAAAAATGTAAGCACATGCAGATATTGCGTAGTTTGATTATCATTCTACAAGTCTTCCAAAAACCTCTCATGAAAAACATCGCTGTAGTGTGAAAGACAGTGTTATTGACAAAATCTAGAATATTCTTAGTTCCTATAATAAAGAATTCATAGTTTCTTCTCTGGATCTTTTTAAGCAGGTTGTAGACCCATTTGGCAAACAAAGAAGAAAATTAAGGAATGAAAATAAATTGTAATATTTTACTCTAACACATCATTCATCGAATTCAATCTTTGTCCAAACTACCATACCCAGAATGTAAAGCAGCATCCCCAAGCATGCATTGGCAAATTCTAAGCCCGTTGCCTAAAGTTCCATTCTGCTCCCTTTCATGGTCTGACCTTACTGGCCAGACACTACCAGTGTTCTTTCTGTGACCAAACAGCACTCATTCCCTGTCACATGCTACCTTGGCTGCACCAGAGGCTGTCTGGTGCCCAGCACAGCTTCTGCATTTCCCTGGAGAACTTAAACTTTAAGCAGGCATCTTACCCAGACAAATCTGCCCCTCCAGATTGAGTCTTATCACCAGCTCACTCACCCACTTAACCTGCTTCTGAGCAATGAACACTGGGGCCGGAAAGAATGACCGAGCAGGGCCCTCCCAGACTCCTGCGTAAGTGTATCTGCATTCTGCAGTGAAATTCTCCAAGAGCTTGAGCAAGTAGATGTTCCAAACTGAGTGATCCCGTTATGGCAAATTCAAAGGAATAAAAGGAATTCCTTGCGTAAGTCAGTTTTCCAAAATGCAAAATATCATTCCATGTGGAAGACTAGATAGGATGTGCCTGTGCCATTTGTTTGTGTCTGAACAGTTAAAAGAACAGCAGCACTGTGACCAGCGGCCTCAATGTTCCATGTCCCCCTCTACTGTCATACAGCGTCTTCCCTGTAGGAAAGATGCCGCTCAGCTCTAGGAATAGGCGCCATGTAATTTCAAGTAGCCACATTGCTTGGTCTCCTTCCTTTCCGAGATTACCCAGAGTGCTGGGAGTATGAAGGAACTCCATGTCTCACTTCCAAATCCAGTACCGCTAGGCTGGTTCCACACCTCGGTAATCTACACCTCCTGTAGATTACAGAGAGCGACGTTGGTTTAGAAGCGAAGACTCTCGTTCCTAAGAAAATGAATTCTAGTGACCTACTTGGGTGGGAGAAATGGAGAAGATTAAATGTTTCATGTTTATTGAGCATATGTAATGATCTATGTCCTGTTCAGAACATAGCACGGGAGGCATAACTTCTCTTTCAATCAGGTTAATGAGGCATCGATTTTTGAAGCTTTTTAAAAACACAAAGTACAATGCCAGTGTTAAACGCCAGCCATATTGGGAGTGGTGCTCACCTAACTGTCGGCCTAATACGGAAAGGAAAATGTGGACAATCAATAGCAGATCTATAACTCTTCCCCAGGGCGGTATTAGAGTGCTTTCTCCCCTAGCAGCATGTGCAAACACTCCCAAGGCCTTTGATCAGAACTGTGAAGAATCAGAAGAGGACTCAGAGTCTCCCTCTAAGTAAATGGACACCCTTTATGATCAGGAGATCAGGCACAACAGAATCTAGACAGGATGCATAGAGCAGAGAGCAAGTTAAAGCCTCCGTTGGGGACGTGCGAAACGCACATCACGATTTCTCTAAAACAACTGAGCCATCTGGTGTTAGGAAGCTGACAGCCAAAGTTCCTTTCTCTCTGACTTCCGCAGGTGACCTTCGGCTCAGTGTTAGCCAATATCCTCTACAGTGATGGCAGACTCTACACTGAGCTTCTTGACTCCCCAAATCTGATTTAGGAAGTCCACAGGAGAACATCCTGTGCTATGCAAGTGTGATTTGGTTCGCGCATGTACCTACACTGGTAACTCTAGGTGAGCACAACCGGTAACACTGGCAAGTCTAGGTGTGAATGTACCTACACTGGTAACAAAAACAAAAATACTCGTTCTTTTCATTTATTGGCAACTTACTATGTGCCAGACTCTGTGTGACATCTTACTCATCATCTCATTCCATCCACACAACATACAGACAAGAAAATGAGGGTCACAGAGAAGCAAGCTGCCCAACTTGTAAGCATTAGCAATGGAATTCCAGGCCCAGGATGTCAAATTCAGGTTCTGATTCCCTAATCACAAACCGTAGACCTTTAGCATTTATGGCTCCCATCTACTGAACACCGAACTATACATCATGCTTAATGACAAGCAGATTACATATTACTCCCCTTACTCATCTCAAAACAGAGAGAGTAAGGGGAGTAATTCAGCAACTTATTAGCCTCCTAAGGACTGAGCTCATACGTCTGGCCAAGATGTTTTCTAAGTGGGAAAGAAACAAAAGATCATTGTACCCAGATGGTCATGATTCTCCCTGCTTACACAAAATGAATCCGGAGAGAGCATCGCAATGGATTTTTCTACTGAGATAATAGTGTAGCAAGAATGCACTGAAATATGTAAATAGAGATATCTGTCTAAATCCATTAAAAGTCTGAATCATAAAACATTTTTAAAGAAATATGTTTTTTCACTTTTCAGAGAAAAAGTAAAACTAAAACTAAGATAACAATGTATTCCCAGGCAAAAATCTTGAATAGCTAAGAAAAATTCTATTTATCCTTCCTTTTATTTTTATAAAATAAAAGTGCTTCTACAGTGCCTACAAATTAGTTTATTCTCGTAAGAAGATGAAAGCATCCCTCTGAAATCTGACTTCTACCAGACTTATGACAAATTCCAAATTAATGTTTCCCCAGTAGGATCTATATTAATGAATACATGTTTTATCTCATATTTACTTTTTTAAATAGCTAATTTCCAAGCAATGCAAATGGTTTAGTCCATCATCTTATTAATTTGTGTATAACGAAGAAGGATAAACTGTGATCCATAAATGAAGTTTCACCTCCCAATGGACATACTAAATGAAATTAGAACCCAAATTCTGCTCTGTCCAACCAGCCCATGTTGCCTCTCCAGGTTCCTCCTTCCACCCACTTTGAGGAATCAGGCTCATCTCTCCCTCTATACAAGTGACATCTAGAACTCCTTAGTCTAATTGCCCATGACTTTTTACACAGATTAATAGTTAATAACTTTATTAACTATATATTGTCAATAAATCATCATTTCTTAACAATAACAGAAGTCAATCAAGGAAGAACTCTAGTATCCACCCAGAAAGAAAAAAAAAAAACAAAACAAAAAACAGGGAATGAAAGAGATTTGTCCATGTTTTAAATTTAAACAAAACAAATAATGATATGCATGAGAGCTGCTGGCTATTTCTTCATCTTAGTCTCCACTTTCTTCTCACTAGAAATTTCCAACTATATTCAGGCTACAATATCCTCAGCTGAAAATATTTACCTTCCCAGACTTCCTCATAGCCAGGAGTAGTCATGTGACCCAATTCTGGCCAAGGAGACAAAAGCAGAAGTCAGCAAAGGAAAGAGAAATTCTGGGGAAACCTTCCATTTTCTTAGTACCAGCACTTTTTCTTTCTTTCTACTCCTGCTCCCCCCCCCACACACACACACACACTGCGAACAGGATCAGACTCCTGGAAGCACACAACCACCTTGGTATCAGAAGGATGAAAGTCACATACTATGAATGACTGAGCAAGAAAATAGAAGACATCATGGTGTCAGATGACCTCCGTGAGCATCTATATGGCCATGAACACACCCCCACCGCCTTTGAGCTTCTCTAGTATAAAAAAGAACACCCACTTTATTTAATCGATTGTTATCAAGATTTCTATTATCTACTATGAAAGAGAGTTTTTAAAGATCTAATGTATTGGGGGGGTACATTAAAAAATAACTAAGATGAGGAGCTTCCAACATGGCTGAAGAGAGGAGGAACCAGGCAGGGGTTCCTCCAGGAAAATCGATTTGAACCCAGGTAGTTTGAAATAATAGGAAATATGGAGGGAAATATATCCTAATGCCAAAATCAACTTGAAATAAGAAACTTCTAGAACAAATAGAACATAGGCATAGGACATCATAAAACAGTGAAGCAGCCCACAGGTCTCCCTGCAGTGGGACTTCCACCTGCACATGGCACCTGAACGGCCATTCCTGAAAAATTCCCAGAAAGCTGAGAGACTGCAATAGACAGCCAAATTTGAACCACGCAGGAAAGGTTCAGGAGATACAGCCTTCCTTCAGAGGACACTACAGCCTGGCGGAAAATTTTCTCTGGCACACACTAGGGAAGTGACCAGGAAGCCGCTCCCACCCTGATCAGCTACCAGTTTCTTTTTCCCACACCATGGGGACTCACTGGTGCCTCTGGCAACAACAAAGTGAGGGACTATGAGGGCGATGAGCACTGGGAAAGGTACTGAGTCGAGCAGCACCACTCCATTGTGCCTGGCCACCAGTGGGACAAGAGAACAGATGGATGGTACCTGGCAGCACTCACACCAGGAGAGAGAAGAGGGACTGTGAGGCAGCACCCCTGCCCTGCTCCGGGCTGAGTAAGAGAGAAGAGAGACATGCCAGGCCAGCTGAGTGGAACAGAGGCGGCTGTGCAAGGGCCAGGAAGAAGCAACTGTATGCAAGACTGAGCATAGCCTCAGGCTTTCCATGTCCGAAGGCACCAGAGCAACTGGGCATGCAACTGGGCCAGCAATGGGTGACGCAGAGATGTCTAGGGGTAAGGAGACATGGGTGTACCACTGAGGGACTCCCAGAGAGCTGCTAGCTGAAGACTCTGTCCCAGCCCCAACACCCCGAAAACAAGATCAGCCCCACCACAAGCACTAATCCTACTGCACATTTGGCAGGGCTCCCCAGCACAGATTTGGGCTCCAGCTTGGACACTACAACAGAACTGTGGACACCAGGGGATTTTTTTTTTTAATCTGTTCTCTTTTTTTTTTTTCTTTTCTTTTTGGTTGTTTAGGTTGTTACTTTATTGTTTGGTTTGTTTTGTTCATCTTTTTTTTCTTTCTTCTCTCCTTTCTCAATCCTTGGATTTTTTTTTTTTATGTGAGCAAATATTTTCCCCAGTCTCTCTAGTTTGCTTTGATATTCTTTTGCTTCCATCTTCACTCTTTCTCTTCCATATTCTTCTCCTTTTTCACAAAGTTTCAGTGATCTTCCTTTGTCCTCCAGCCTTGCTTTTATTATATTTCTCTTCATTTACCTATTTTTTTCCCTTATCCCTCTTAACTCCCCCACACACACTGGGTAAAACCACTCTGCTAAGGGGAAAATCCCTGCATACAAGTGCCTAGTTTGTGTTGCATTTGGTTATATAACTATAGATCTTGCTTCTATGGTTAAAGCTACCAAATTAATAGTTAACACAGTCTGTCACTTTCTAGACTGGGCTTGATGCTATCATTATTGTTAATTGTATACTATATCTCTACAGCGGTATACCTGATCTAATCAGTTGTTTTCCCTATCATGACATTATGACTCCTGTGACTGTCTGGAGTCATAATCAATAACATAGTCCAGTATCAAAAGACCAAGCACTGAATCAAAGAGATAGAAACTCCTCATGCCTAGAAATCAGGAAGGTAAGATCTTAGAACAGATGCAAAGGCCAGGAGCCATCTACACCTAGGAGACGTCTCTGAGGAATACACATTTCCTAGGGAAACCTCAATTCTTGTGGTGAAGCTACCTACCATAAACAATCTACAACTATCAACACAGAAAACAAATTAAATTTTTTTAAAAAATAGAAAATGACAAGACACTGAAGCAAAATGCAGCCCCAGACCTCCAGTCCACCCAGGACAAGTCCAGGGGACAACGAAATAGAGGAAATCAAATGCTGCCACCTGAATATTCAGAAATGATAGCCATGGAAGAAAAAAATAAAAACAGATGAATGATGCGACAGAGAAAATCAGATTAGAAATAATTGCACAGGTAAAAAGAAAAAGAGATTATGATCACAATGAAGGACTTTCTCAGTGAATTTAGAGAAGACACAGATTAAAAAATAGAAGAACTTAGAAAATGATGGAAGATATGAACGCCCAATTCAGGAAAGAAATGGAACCCATGAAACAGATCCAAACAGATATCCTGGAGATTAAAAACTCTATTGAAAGTATACACGATTGATTGATCCATGGAAGAGAGAATATCTGATGGAGAAGACAGGATTTTGGTAAGTGACAGGATTGTGATAAGTGATCATGAAAAGAATGACAAAATTAGCAAGAAACCATGATAAATCAATCCAACAGCTGCAAGATGATGCAAAGAAGAACAACATAAGATTGATGGGGCCAACAAAAAAGCAGGATACTGCATAAATGACATAAAAATTCTGTTCAGAGAAGTGATGCCAGAAAAATTCCCAAGCATGAGAAAAGAATTTGACCTACAGATAAGTGAGGCATATAAAACCTCAATTAGCTATGACCAAACTAAATCTACACCATGACATATAATAATCAAGATTTCAGAATTTCAACACAAGAAGAGAATATTAAAAGTTGTTAGAGAAAAGAAACAAATCTACAAAGGGAAGCCCATCAGAGTCACAGCCAACTTCTCAACACAAACTCTTAAGTCATGGAGCAGTTGGAGAAGTATTTCCAGTCCTAAAACAGCCTAGAACCCAGAATGATGAACCCCACAAAACTAGCTTTCAGAATCAGTGGTAAAATAGGGTACTTCCACAACAAAGAACAACTGAAGAAATTCATGATCACCAAACCAATTCTCCAGAATGTTCTGAAGGATATTCTAGAAAGAGACAAAGAAGACTATAATTAATACCAACAGAAAGAATCCACCATGGAAGGCAAGATATTTAAAAGGGAGGAAAGACAGGGAACAAACAATAGGAAAGCAATATGACAAGGATAAGTCAATGCATAAAAGTTATAACCATAATGTTATAACTGTTATAATGTGATAACTGTTAGAATGGTCTCAATTCACCAATCAAAAGAAATGGACTGGCCTAAAGGATCGAGAAACAAGACCCAACAATATGCTACACACAAGAAACACATTTAACTCAATAAGAAATTCCTGGACTGAAAGTCAAAGAATGGAAAACAATACTTCATATGACAGGAACCCAGAAAAAAAGCAGCAATAGCTATTCTATTTATAGACAAAGTGAACTTCAAGCCAAGACTGATCAAGAGAGACAAAGAAGGTCACTACATATTTCTTAAGGGAAAACTCTAAGAGAAAGAGATAGCAATTATAAATGCATATGCACCAAATACTGGCACACCCAACTACATAAAACAAATATTAATAGACATAAAAAATCAAATAAGCACTAACACAATTGTAATGAGTGATCTCAATACCCAACTCTCGCAAATGGACAGAACAGCTAAAAAAAAAAAAAATCCAACAAATATCAGAACTGAACCAAATCTGTGAACAAATGGACTTAGTAGATGTCTGTAGAGTATTCCACCCCACAACATCAGAATACACATTCTTCTCAGCTACACAGGGAATGTTCTCCCAAATAGGCTACATAATACTTATAGAACATGCTTAAGCAAATGCAAAGGAATTGAAATTATACCATGCATTTTATCAGATCATAGTGCAATGAAATTGGAAATCAATGCAAAACATAAAAACTACATAAACACATAGAAATTAAACAATACCCTCCCGAAAAACCAATGAGTCACAGATGAAATTAAACAAGAAATTAGATAGTCTCTAAAATTAAATGATAATGCCAATACAACATACCAGAACTTATGGAATGCAATGAAAACAGTGCTATGAAGGAAATTCATAGCAGTAAATTCCCATATCAGGAAAACAGACTAAGTTCAAATAAACAACTTAACGTTGAACCTCAAACTTCTAGAAAAAAGAATAAGACCAAAGCTTGCATGAAGGAGGAAATTATAAAGATCAGAGCTGAAATTAATGCAATTGTGACTAACAGAACAATACAAAGAATCAACAAATCAAAGAGTTGGTTCTCTGAAAGACTAAATAAAATTGACAAAACTCTAGCCAAACTTACTTAAAAAAAAAAAAGGAAAGAAAATACTCAACTCCAATCAATAAAAATGAAAAGGGTGAAATCACAACAGACTCTGCAGAAATCCAGAAATCATCAATACCTACTTCAAGAACCTACACTCAAATAAGACGGAAAACACTGAAGAAATGGACAGATTCCTGGATATACAAACTAACAAAGCTGAATCAAGAAGATTTAAAAATTTGAAATAACCCAATATCAGTCAATGAAATTGAAGAGGTGATTGGAGCTGGGGATTTAGCCCAGTGGTTAGAGTGCTTGCCTTGCAAGCACAAGACCCTGAGTTCGATTCCCAGCACAAAAAAAATAAAAAAAAGATATTGAAGAGGTGATTAAAAACCTACCAACAAGGAAAAGAACAGGCCCTGATAGATTCACTGCTGAATTCCACAAGAAATTTAGAGAATATCTAATGTCACTATTCTTCAAACTCTTTAACAAAATAGAAAGGGAAGCAGTACTCCCAAACTCATTCCTGGAAGCAAGCATTACCCTGATACCAAAACCAGAGAAGGAGTCAACCAAAAAAGAGAACTACAAGGCAATTTCCCTAATGAACATAGATACGAAAATCCTCAATAAAACACTGGCAAGCAGAATGCAGCAAATCATCAAGAAGATTATACACCATGACCAAGTAAGATTCACCCCAGGCATCCAGGGATAGTTCAACATATGCAAATCAATAAACATGATACACCATATCAACAGAGCTAAAGACAAAATTCACATGATCCTCTCAATAGATACAGAAAAAGCATTCAATGAAATTCAACACCTATTCATGATTAAAAAAAAAACCTATGGAAAATGGAAATAGACGGTCTTCATCTCAACCTGATAAAAGCCATCTATGACAAACCAACAGCCAACATCATACTAAATGGTCAAAAACGGGAAGCTTTTATTCTAAAATCAGGAACAGGACAAGGATGTCCACTACCACCACTCTTATTCAATATGATTCTAGAAACAATAGCCACAGCAATTAGATAAGAGAAAGACATAAAAGGAATAAAGATGGGAAAGGAAGAATTTAAATTATCATTATTTGCAGATGACATGATACTCTAAATAGAAGACCCCAAAAACTCCACCAAAAGACTTCTACATTTAATAACCAAATTCAGCAGCATAGCTGGATATAAAGTCAACACTCAAAAATCAATAGTATTCCTCTACGCAAACAAATTCACTGAGAAGGAAATTAGGGAAGCCACACCCTTCATAATAGCATTGAAAACATGAAATACTTAGGAATCAGTCTAACAAAAGTAGTAAAAGAACTTTACACTGAAAACTACAGTGCTCTGCAAAAGGAGATCAATGGGGCAAAAACCCACAGAAGGGTAAAAATTTTTTGTCAGTAGTTCCTCAGACAAAAGTCTAACATCGAAACTATATAAAGAACTCAAAAAAAAAATCACACTTCCCAAATTTAAAGACTCAATCCAAAAATGGACATCTGAAATGAACAGACATTTCTCAGATGAAGAAATACAAATGGCAAATAAATATATGAAAAAGTGTTCAATATCACTGGTCATTCCAGAGATGCAAATTAAAACAAGGCTCAGATTCCATCTCACTCCAGAAAGAATGGCTTTCAGCAAGAAATCAACCAATAACAAATGCTGGTGGGGTTGTGGGGAAAAAGGAACCCTCCTCCACTGTTGGTGGGAGTGTAGACTGGTCCAACCACTGTGGAAATCAGTGTGGAGATTCCTCAGAAAACTACAACTAGAGGTTCCATTTGACCCAGCTATTCCTCTGCTGGGTATCTTCTCAGAAGAATTAAAATCATCATATCACAGTGATAATATGCACAACCATGTGTATAGCAACACACTTTGTAATACCTAAGTCTTGGAAACAACCCAAATGCTCAGCAACTACTGAATGGCTAAAGAAGATGTGTTTTTTTATACAATGGAATACTACTCTGCCATGAAAAAGGACAAACTTGAAACATTTATAAGTAAACAGATGCACCTCGAGATGCATACTCTTAAGTGAAATAAATCAGACACACATGAGTACATATCAAACTGTTTCTTTGATATGAGAAACCATAAGT
Organism: Hystrix cristata; assembly: GCA_004026905.1. Classification (NCBI taxonomy): domain Eukaryota; kingdom Metazoa; phylum Chordata; class Mammalia; order Rodentia; family Hystricidae; genus Hystrix; species Hystrix cristata. The sequence continues at coordinate 81,879 of PVJO010003684.1, read as the reverse complement.
GTAAATAAGGACAAAAAAGTATAATAGATACTGTGAAAAAGAAAGACAATGTTCAAATGGGAAGAGAACTAGAGAGGGAAGGGAGGAAAGAAAGGAAGGGAAAGAGAAAAGAAAAGAAAAAGAAAAACAGGAAAAATGTAAATAAAGCTATTGTAAATAAGGAGGGAAAGGGGAGTGAAAGGAAGGGGTGGGGAAGGTGGAGAAACCAAGATATATCATGTACAGGTACAAACTAACGATGACGAATGTGATCATTATGTCTATCTACAATGTACCAATACATGTTCTTGGTAAAAAAATCTATTAAAAAATTAAAAAGAAAAGAGATCAAAGAGGATATCAGAAAATGGAAAGATATACCTTGCTCTTGGGTAGGAAGAACCAGTATAGTGAAACTACTACACAGATTCAATTCAATCCCAATCAAAATACCAACAGCATACCTCACAGAATTAGAGAAAACAATCCTAAAATTCATTTGGAACCAGATGAGATCAAGAATAGCAAAAACAATTCTGGGCAACAAAGGCAAAGCAGGGGGCATCACAATCCTTGACTTGAAGTTATACTACAAAGCTACTGTGATTAAAAAAAAAAAAACCAGCAAAGTACTGGTGAAAAAACAGACTGGAGGATCAATGGAACCGGTTAGAAGATACACAAACAACCCCAAACACACTCAACTGCCTGATCTTTGACAAAGGGTCCAAACACCTTCACTGGAAGAAAGATAGCCTCTTCAATAAGTGGTGCTGGAAAAACCAGCTTTCCACACGCCAGAGACTAAAACTAGACTCATGTCTCTCGCCATGCTAAAATCAAAATCAAAATGAACTAAAATCAAAATGGATCAAACATGTAAATATTAAAACAGAAAGACTAAATCTTCTGGAAGCTAGAGTAGAATTCTTGAAGACATAGGTGTAGGCAAAGACTTTATGAATAAAACTCAGACCTCATGGGAAATAGTACAAAGACTTGACAACTGGGATCTCACCTTATTAAAAAGCTTTTGCACAGCAAAAGAAATCACCAAGAGAGTGAAGAGACAACTCACAGAGTGGAAAAAAATTTTTGCCAGCTGTTTCTCAAGCAAAGGTCTAATATCTAGAATATATAAAGAACTTAAAAGAATCAGACCCCCCAAATGTAAAGACCCAATACAAAAATGGGCATCTGAAATGAATAGACACTTCTCAGATGAGTAAGTACAAATGACAAATAAATACTTGAAAAAATGTTCGACAGTCCTGGTCATTCGAGAGACACAAAGTGCAACAACACTGAGATTTTATCTCACTCCAGAAAGAATGTCTATTTTTGGGAAATCAACCAATAACAAATGCTGCCAGGGCTGTGGGGGAAAAGGACGCCTCCTCCACTGTTGGTGGGAGTGTAGACTGGTGCAACCACTGTGGAAATCAGTGTGGAGATTCCTCAAAAAATTACAACTACAGGTCCCATTTGACCCAGCTATTCCCCTTCTTGGCATTTTCTCAAAAGGATTAAAAGCATCATATCAGCCATATATGTACACTCATGTTTATAGCAGCATAGTTCATAATAGCTAAATCTTGGAAACAGCCCAAAAGCCCATCAATTGATGAATGGATGAAGAAGATGTGATTTTTTTATACAGTGGAGTACTATTTAGCCATAAAAAGGATAAATTTGAGACATTTCTAGGTAAATGGATGCACCTCAAGAACAGACTCTTAAGAGAAATAAATCAGACACACATGAGTAAATATTGCATTGTTTCTCTGGTAGGAGAAACCAAAAGTGTAAATAAGAACCAAAATGTATAATAGATATTGTGAAATAGAAAGAACGTGTTCAAAGGGAAAGGGGAAATGGGAAGGAGGAAGGGAAAAGGAAAGAAGAGCAAAAAAAAGAAAAGAAAGAAAAGAAAAAAGAGAAAAATGGAAACAAAGCTCCTTAAATAAGGAGGGGAGGAGGAATCAAAGAGAGGGGAGGGAAAGGGGGAAAAGAAAATCAAAATATAACATGTACAGATACAAAACCCCTATGATGAATATGCTCGTTATGGTATGAAAAAATAACTAAGATGAAGAGTGTTTAGGATTGAACAAATTTTAGCAGTTGTTATAGCTTGTATGTAGATGTTACCTCCAAGCCTCACACACTCATAAATGGGGCATTTCAGGGTGTTTAGATCTCGGGTGTGTGAATATGGACTATGGGTGTGTGATAACCAGATTATTCTACTAATTGGATTACCATACTTCTGGGTGTGGCTGAACGGATTTACTGAAGACAAAAGACTCACCCTGGGTGTGAGTGGCACCCAACTAATAGGCTTGTAGCCTGAATGAAATAAAAAGGGCATGAAAGAAGGCAGACTCACTGCTTCCTGCTGTCTGTCAGGCCAGGCACTCTTCCTCTTCTGGGGTGCTCCTCTGCCACACTGCCTGCCTCGGAGCCAGCTGACTCTGGACTGAACCCTCTACAAACTGTGAGCTGAAATAAACCTTTCCTCCTTTAACTTGTGGGTGTTGGGCTTTGCGTCTCAGTGATGTGAAAGTAACTAAGACAGCAGTCATCTAATTAAAATGCTTCTTTTAACCACCGAGGAAACCGAAGAGCCAACTAGAAAAGAGAAACGGCTCAGGACATGAAGCTGGGGCTTCAGGCCTCCCTTCCAGTGCTCTCATGGACATTCCATGTGGTCCGCCCGAAGAGTTAAGGTTGGAACAGCTCAGTGGCGGACGATTTCTCAGAGAGCCAGGTAAACAAAATCTACTTGTCTGAGTAGAGACTTATTTGAAAACTCTTTTGAAATAGTCCTTTCTCTTATAAACGAGCACTTGAGGGGAGAAAACAGCTCACGGACCTGTGTAACCAAAAGTTGCAAACAACTATTTATGAGATTATTTTAGTGATCTCTCCAGAGTAAGCTGGAAATAACAGTGTTGATTTTATTCTTCTTTAACGAAAGTAGAAAAGTGTCTCCTTCTTATTTGAGAAAAAAAAACTAATTAAAAGAAAAATTCAGGAATGTAGCTCAGTTAGTAGAGTGCTTGCCTGACACACACAAGGCCCTGGATTTAATCCCTGGCACCAAAATAAATAAATAAATAAATAAATAAATAAATAAATAAAACAAATAAATAGATTTTCATTGCTGGTCTATACAGTCTTTGTTCAGAGCTTTCTCCAGCTGTAGAGGTTTGGGGCATGGATTCTGGAGCCAGGCTGCCTGAATTTGATTCCTAGGTCTACCACTTACCAGATGTGTGACCTTGGGTAAGTTATATGTTTTAGTTACTTTTCTCTCGTTGTTGGGACAGAATACTCGACACCCAAAGTTAGAGGAAGAAAGGTTTATTAGCTCACAGTCTGCAGAGGTTTCAGTCTATAGTCCGCTGGATCCGAAGCGGCGGGGGCGTGCAGACCGGCAGCCGGCCGCAAAGTCAGCAAGATGCAAGGAATGTATGCAAATAAGCAATGCAAACAAGCAGCTAGTTAAGCTTCTTCCTGTATCTTTTATCTAGGCTACCTGCCCCCAGGGCGGCCCGCACTCTTACTCCCAATCTCAGTCTCACATCCTTGATCTCAGCAGAAGGATGCCAAACCGGTCAATGGATCAATTTAATAATCACACACTCTAGATCCAGCTATCTCTTACCACATGAGGCTTGGGGGGGACATCTAGACACAAACCATAACATTATATAACCTCCCTGGACTTTTATTTTCTCATCTGTAAAATGCATACATAGCTGTTATAATGCCTACTAGTAAAGATGTTATAAACATTAATTGAGCATTCATTAATTGATACATAAGAGTATATACCTCTATATTTGTACACATATGCATGCATTTATATACACACATGTTATCATTACCGTGATAACCTTAATCACACAAATGGAAGACTAAGAAAAGTAAAACCCAGTCCCCAACTGTTTTTAGTAAACTGAGAACTAAAGCATCTGTATGGATGACTTTCTAGTCTGAAGGACTCAAACAAGTAGTTGTGGAATGTGCAGATGCTATCAGCCAAAAGTAGTTGCAAGCACTTTTGATGTCTAACAAGACTGATGTTCAAAAGTATCTTATTAATCTCACAGAGGATATCTAAAGGTAATGCAGGAAAAAAAACCTTCAACTAAAGTTTGTAAAGATGACCATGATTAGTTTACTTATAAGTCACAACTGATCAATAGTAAGAAGATACATAAGTGTACTTCTAGCTTCTATTTCTTTTATGATCTGCTAGAAAAACATGGTGTTTAACTTCACTTGTTTAAATGATAAAATTCTACTCTTTTTAAAGGAAGCAGAATAAATGTAACTCTGTAATGGGAGCCTTAGGTGCTCCAGTGAGAATGTAAGTACCAGGTAGGATCTGGGGTAAGAACATTTAGTCATGTGGTCCACTGCCACTGGGTACACAACCCTACCACTGTCTTGTCCACAAAGACAGTGAAAGCAATAGACTGAGATCAAGATTCCAGGGCCATTGCTATGTGAGCTTGGGCAGTTCACATAACATCTTTTGGCCTATTTTCTAATTTTAAAAATTTTAGAATCTTGGATTAGATCACTACTAAGTTTTCTGTAAATTCAATGACTCTAAGAAATCTATCGGGATAAAACTGAAATTTAAGAAACATAAATTGTACCAAATGTCATAGATTTTAAGTCAAGAAAAATCAATAAAATCATCCCCAAGACCTGAAAAATATGGTTGTTTTACCCACATTCAATGTATCTGTCACTATTAACCTGTATTTAGTTTCTCCCATGACTTTCCCCTCCCTGTGACCGGAAAGAGTATATCTAAGCTATTTGTATTGACTTGGTAAGGGGTCAAGGAAGGCGGCACTACATCTCTGAGACCATAACTCCCAAGAAGGAGCTAAGGGAGTTAGGGGTGACTGGAGTGACTTGCAAGACAGATTAAAACACGTACAAACTTCAATTACAGAAAGCATACTGAAAGCCATATATAAATTCAGGAAAGGCAAGCGCGGAAATACAACACAAAGGTCAAGTTGCTTGACGTAGTGCATGTCTGTCACTGCCCGATATCTACTCTCACTTTGCCTTTTCCTAACATCATCCTGAAATTTCAACCCAGGCAATGTGGTTGAGATTGGCTCCACCCCCAGCAACAAGAGTTCAGTCCTGATTGGCCTAGGCCACCCTAGCTTATTTGTCCTAGCCCCTGTGATTGGTTGAGGAAAAGGCATGTAATCAAAATCAAGCCAATTAGGACTCCTCACAGATATGAATGAGGAAACCACCAGAGAAGATATTCACATACAAGAGAAAGGTCTACTCAACAGTGGAACTGATGTTAAGGAGTAAGAGCCAAAGGATAAGAAAAAAGCTAGGTCCTCATCACTTCATTTGTGTCCTAATTAAAGCCTTGTCCAAACTACTTCCAAAGCACGTAGACCCCCCTTTCACCTTCAGTCTAGCCAGAGTTTTCCCGTTATTTGCAACTGACAATTACTCAACTGCAACATTGTAGTGAGTGTTAAATGGACAATATTAGGAGCCAGATGAGAATACACACCAGATTCAGTCATGATTTATGACACAAATTTACCAAAAGAAAATGAATTAGTAGAAAAATGAGCAGTGCAAGCCTGGGGGAAAGAGATCTGCCAGAATTTCACACTAAGTATCACATTGATGTCTACATTTAAAAGATCGGGCACCCTTGATTCTACTGGTGTAATAGGATGTCTTGTGTGGGAGAAGTAAAGGCAGGAGGCTTCTAGACTCTTGTCTTTCAAATCATGGAGCAATTCCACAAAGAGGCCTTTTGAGACTTGGCATCCTGCCAAAAGGAAATGAGAGAAGGTAAAAAGAAAGGTAGGATTTGGGAGACAAATCTTAGTTTATTGTCCAAAAAGACCTGGAGAAGTCTAATGTGACATAATGTCCACTGTGTGCAGCACAGTATGTGGGGTAAGAGCTTCCAGGTGACTGCAAAACACTCGGTCAGACGAATGGTTGATGTGGGTCCAGGTGAGTAATCCACTTAGGAGCAGGATCCAGGCAAACGGAAGAGTGCAAGGGAAAGGTCTCACCTACAGAGTAGTAAACTGACGTTGGCAGCAGTTTAGCAGGAGACCCCTCTCCTTTCATCACAGCTGTTGCTTTTCCTTCATCCCAATCCCCAACAATGCAATAATTTTGTAACTCAATGTTACACTTTATATAAAGAAGTAGTAGAAATACTGGAATATTCTCAAATGTAAATTCAGTAAGGGCTGTGTCTGTTCTTTCCTCTACCCCCAGGATCCAGCACAGCATCTGACACATAAAAAGTGTTCTCTAGATACTCACTGAATGAATAAATGTATATATTTGGTGGGCCGTTGGGCTCCAAGAAACAAAAAAGAACTCTGGCTATAATGAAGAAAGTAGAGCATTTTGTAGGAAATGGCTGGGGTGCTACAGGCAGGGGAGTGAAGGTCGATGGGCAGGCAGGTGCAGCCACTTCACTTTTGGCCATAGAGGAAATGTTATGTAAATACATCTACTACAGGGGCCGTTGTATTAGTCAATTTCCTATCGCTGAAACAAAAAACCCAACACCCTCCAGTTAAATGAGGAGAGGTTTATTTTGGCTCATGGCATCAGAGGGTTCCATCCATGTTTGACTGGCTCCAAGATAGAAACAGCATAGTGGAAGGGCATGGCAGAGGAAAGCAGAGAGAGAGGAACAAAGGTAGGCACCAAGGACAAAAATACACATTTCCAGGTTAGACCTCCCCATGGCCCACCTGTAAACAGGCCCCACCTCTTAACAGAACATTCAGCTATGAGTTCATGAATGAATTAATCCACTGATGAGTATAGTGCCCCCTCAATCCAATCACCTACAAAAGCCCCCATCCTTGAACACATGAATCTGGCGGGGACATTTTAAATTTAAACCGTAACAGAGATTGATGGGACAGTCAGAGCTGACTTTCAGCCAAAACACATTAGCTCAGCTGAACTAGCTGTTTACAGCTGAATGGTCAGTGTCATCATTATACTGGTTGTTAAATATTTAGAATATCACCCTAGAGGAAGTGGGTAGTGAACTTTGCAAAGTGCCCTCAAGCTTGGACAGCATGATCCTTGGGCCTGGGCAGGGATCCACATACAGGTGAAAGCCATCAGGATAAGAGATGACCCAAGATGACGGCCCCCCCTACACACACAAAAAAAAAGGCTTGATAAGGTAAGGCTTTAGCTCTGTGACTCATACCAGAATAGCTTTTTTCACTAGCCATAACTTTAGAGGCCCGGGATAAATCAAATAAAGAGTAGTCTGAACTTTGAAATCTTAGAAAATTGTATGTGTCGAGGTAAATTTTGTACCATGAAGACCAAGATACAAATGCTTGCTTTTGCTCCCAAAATACTCACTCTGAATAAAGTTCATACAAAATGCCCTTCCCTGCACTGCATCTGTGTCATCTTCATACTTACTTTGGGGATGTTTATCATGAGAGGTCCCTTTCATCCCTGAACCTGCAGATTGAAGCTCGTTTGTTTATTTATTCATTCAAATACAGTGATATGCTTTGAAATTCTACTCTATGCCAGGCACTGGAGTTAGAGCCATGAACCAAAGATAAGAGATTCTTTCATTTTTAGGGTGCATATGGTCTAGTGAGAAAGAAAAATAACACACAAAATGAAGTTGTTTACCCATTCTGTAAAGAAGATAAAAAAAACAAAGCAGGGTAAATTAGGGTACCGAGTGATAGTGTGAGAGAGAAGCTTAAAACAGAGTGTCAGGGTGGTGTCTTTCAAGTTTAGACCTGGGTGAAATAAGCTAGTAAGCCTAGCAGATATCTGGGGGGAAAGCATTTGGCATTTCAGTGTGAGTGTAGAGGCCCTAAGGTCCAATTTGCTTGATGTTTTCCAGAAGCCAAAAGGAAGCTGTCTTAGTTACCTTTCTAGTTGAGATAAAATACCTGACACCCAAAGCTAAAGAAGGAAAGGTTTATTTAGCTCAGAGTTTGTAGAGGTTTCAGTTCATAATCAGCTGGCTCCAAGTCGGAGTGGGTGGCATGGTAGAGAGACATCATAGAGGAAAAACTGTTCGTGGTGGGCAGAGGGTAGCAAAGCAAGCAAAGGACCTTAGCAGCTTTTTTCTGCCCCTTTTATATTCTATTTAGGCTACCAGGATTAGGGCAGTGCCAAGCCAATCAGTGGACTGATTTAGTAATCACCCACCCCTAATCCTAGCACCCTTCATCCTAGCATTGCACCATGAATCGATCACACACTCTAGATCCAGCCACCTCTGAAAAAGCCCCATCATGGCCACATGAGGCTTTGAGGGAATGTCTAAACACCAGCCATAACAGAAGCCATTGTGGCTGCAACATATTGGGCAAGGGTCCCTGGTAGGAAGTAAAGGAGGAGTGGAGGGCAGACGCTATTTTGAGAAGAGATTGAAAGCCTTAGTTAGGATGTTAACCAAAGCTTGATGGGGAGCCAGAGGATTTTGAGTAAATGAGTGACATCATCTGATGTAAGATAAAAAAGATCAAATCTGTGTAATTAATGTAACTACAGGAGACAAGTGTGGGACAAGGGAGAACAGTTAAGGACTTCTATAGAACATCATGCAAGAGATATTGGTGGTTATGTGATAAAGGTGGTAGCAGTGGAGATAGAAGATGATGAAAAGATTTCCTTGAAAGCTCTTAGGACCTTGTAATAGTCAGTTTCAGTCCTCTCCCTATGTCCACACCAAAGGAAAATAATAGCAACAAAACCAAGAATTACTCTAAGCAGCAATGGTATGCCAGGCACTGTACTGAGTAGGTACATTTCACCTGTAATCTCATCTCATCTTCTCAACAGTCTATGGCCTGGGCTCTATTCATCCAAAATTTGTTGCTGATTTTCATCTCCAGTGTGATGCTATTTGAAGATAGAGCCCTTGAGGAGGTAATTAATGTTAAGTGAAATCATAAGAGTGGACCCCTAATCTCCAAGGGATGGTGTTCTTGCAGAGAGAGGAAGAGACACTAGGGACTCATACACCAAGAAGAAAGGCCATGTAAGGCGACAGCAAGAAAGCCACAATCTGCAAGCCAAAGAGAGAGGCTCCAGGAGAAATCAAACCAGCTCAAACCTTGATCTTGGACTTTCCACCAGAAACTACGAGCAAGTAAGTTTTTGTTGAATAAGGCAGCCAGTCCATGATATTTTGTTAAGGCAGCCCTAGAAGACTATAGGAAAAGAATTGGCAGGAAGAAGTGTGTTGGTTAGGGAAACTCAGAGCCAGAATTTCTGGGTTAAAATTCCAGCTTCACTCTTATTTACATCCTCCTCCACTGGTTTCTGTGTTCTTTGTTTTTTAAACTTTATTGAGGTATATAACTAACAAATAAAAATTGTATATATTTAAAGTGTACAACATGATGTTTTGATATATGAGTATACTGGGAAATGACCACACCAAGTTAATTAACATGTATCACCTTACACAGCATATATGTGTGCGTGTGTGTGCGTGTGTGTGTGTGTGTGTGTGTGTGTGTGGTGAATACACTTAAGATCTACCCCTTAGCAGATTTTAAATATACAATACAGTATTCTTATCTAGAGTCTCCGTGCTGTACATCAGACCTCCCAATCTTACTCATCTTATACAAGTGAAATGCATACCCTATGACCTACATCTCTCCATTTCTCCTTACTGGCTTCCTAACTACAATGCTCTCTTGCTTACCTGATAGGATATAAATTTCAGCCAAAATTAAAAACTAACCCTACATACAACCTAATGGAAGATGAGAGTAAAATATCCCCAGCCTAAAAAGAAGGAAATCTGTTGGCAAGTAGCTCTACTTAATAGATAGGTAATGGGGAGGGGATGTTGTTTAATACTGGAGCTTAATAGGGGAAAGGAAGACACTCCCCTGAAAGTTTTGACTCCAGGTACTCAGCACCTAAGTAGAGTCTGTAAGTTCCTATTCCCCCACTGCAGCTGGACGCAGACTCGGAAGGGTCAAGTTACTTGCAGAAGTTTATATGCTTAGCAGGGATACTGCCATGGAATTGGCCAACTGCAGCTTTAATTGATATATTCTTTAATCTCTCTAAAATTCTACATATTTTAGCAGAACAGCATGTCCCATCTCAGGCATGACTGAAGTTCAGGCTGATCTGATGACCAATGAGCTTGAAGAAAGCTGCTTCTGGTCATTATTTTAATCCTCTTTTCAAGGACACACAGCCCACATGACAGTGGGTAGGAGTGGATTCCTCTAAAGCAATTCAGCCACTGGAAGGGATAGGGCACCGTGTTCCCAATAGATGCTTTAAAAAAAATAATAAATGCTTGTTTCCTTCCACATTTTGCAATAGAAGTGTCTAGTGATACAAATTTTTCCTCATTCACATTCAGCTGCCTGTACTGCGTTACTTTCTATAGATGCTTCCAGGCTCAGATCATGCCAGCTCTTTGTCACTGATACACTCCTGCCATTGAGCTGAAGTTAGCAGGAGGGAGGTAGCATTTTTCCCTTGAATGCCTGAAAATCTCCCTCGCCCCCACATCCAATCAGCCACCAAAGTCTACCATTTCTTCCTTTCCCACGCCTCTCACATCTGTTTCTCCCTCTTTCCTCCCACTGTCACTACTCTGGTTCAGCAATCTATTGCTTCCTCCCTGGGCTACTGCAGCAACGTCCTCCTCCTGTTTTTCCTACCTCCAGATTCTTCTCTAGGACACTGCCATTGGAGCAGTCTTCTCATTGCCATATTCCTTCTCTTGCCCAGGAGCCCCCAGGGACTTGCCATCACTAATGAATGAAATCTCATGTCCTTAGCTTGGAATTCAAACCCAGCGTGCTGGGCTCTGCCTGCCTTCTCAAGTAGATCTCCCACTCTGCCCCTATGCAAGTTATGTGCGCTAGCCAGAAGGTTTACCAAACAGATCCCAAAGATGTCAGGCATCATCTCCTTTCTGCAATTTCACTTGTATTCTTTTCCTTGTCTTTAATGACTTGCTGACTATCTTCCATCAAAGCTCTACTGACTTGCAAAGGACCAGCTCTTCTTTGGTTCATCTATTTCCTCATTCAGCAAGGAGCTATGGAGAAACACAGGACCTTTCCCAAAGCATCGAGAGGCAAGGGGTGAATGATCACCCCTTCATGGCATTTACAGACTAATGAGGAAGAGAGATGACTAATATATAAATAATCTAACTAAAGTAATATCCATCGGTGTGGTAAAGGCCAGGAGGATTAGTCAAGATAAGAATGAGGGGAGGATTTTTAGGTGACCCCCTTTACAGCAGGAGGTCAGGAAGCCATTTCTGGAACAGCGACTTCTGAAGAGGCAGCTGAAGAATGAGTCACGAGCTGCACGGGTGGCAAGGAAAGCAGAGGTAGGTCTGAGAAATTAGAGGACAGAAAGACAAAGCAGAAGCCACTGCTCGAAAATGATGACACACACAGAGACCTGGTTTCCCTATCCCTTAGGCAAGCAGGTGATGTGAAAATGGACTGCCTGTCCCATCACTGATCTGGCTGAGCCAGTGGACGGTACAGTCATTGATAAGTGGCTGGAGTCAGTGACCATGAGGACACCCAACCTGCTGGGAACCCCAAGACACTGCCAAAGCTCCTGGGCATGTTTTCTGGACTGTCTCAACTCACGTAGGTTGTATATACTTACACACACATACACACACACACAAACACACACTTACATACATGCCTGAGCATACATATCCAGAGGCATAAATACGAGTTTATATATAAGGAGGTGAAGGTGAGAATACTAGTAAAGGATATATACTACTAGGGATACAAGGGTGTTTGTAGCTTCTGTTAACCTCCAACCCTTCTGACTCCAACTCTTAACTCCAGAACATTCCAGAACATTCCTCCAGAACTTAGGACCACAGTGCAACTAGGGCCAAAGTCACCTGAATTTAACCAACCCTCTGAATTTAATCAACATCTCTGATTCTTTAAGGAGAGCCCATTGGCCTCTGCTTCTCCACTGGTCTTGAGACTGCTCCAATTTAACTGGACTCTGTGTCTTCTTCTCCATTGCAACCCCACCCCTGTGTCTAGGAACAGACCGGAAGGTCAGAAGAATGCCAAAGTCAGGCCCTGGCCAGGGTTGTAGGGCCCAAGCCACTGAGGAGACATGTGCTTCTTTTAGTTGCTTTTGAAGGGGCTGTGAATAAGCATGTAGGAGGAGAGATAGAAGACACTTTGCGCTCTCAACCATTTAACAAAACAGAGCTGGTGGGTGACAGGGAGGAAGAGGTGTCCAAGCAAAGTGAACAGACTTGGGAAGGCTCTAGGGTATCAGTTAAGACCTTGGAACCTTAAAGAACCACGTTCTTCCAACTTTTACTAGCATATAATTAGCAAGTGCAACAAAGGCCCAGGAGGCCTGGGCAGGTTGGCAGAGGCCAAGTGACTACAGGCAGACATTTTCAGCGTGACAGAAATCCACTTACAGATTTTAGATCAACCACAGAACTTACCCCAAACACTGTTCATTTGGCCTCTTGTCATGAACTCCATGGTGATGACAACTTCCCATTTGTATTAACTGATCCCACTGATCCACTCCACATTCAATGTACCAGAGATGAATGTGGTCCTGGCGGGCCCCCATGAGTGGTGGGCTAAAACAGCCTTATCTAATCCTGCTTGCCTGGCTTTCTGCCCTGGCTCCTCCTTCTACTCTAGTTCACACATGGGGCCTGATGTCCTGCGCGAAACTCCAGCCTGGAAGTGAGACCACTGACTACACTGCTGCTCTGTGACCAATTTAATTGGCTGCTTCCCCTTCAGAGGTTCAGCCCTCTAAGATTTTGATACTGAGCGTTCTCAGATCTTGAGCCACTGATCTCAAAGTGGTCCAGAAATCAGCCATACCAGAACCACCAGATACTTGTTACATGCAGAACCCTGGGCCCACCCAGACTCTCTCAGCGTGGAGCCTAGCTGCCTGCATTTTTAACATGCTTCCTAGATGATATTTGGGGACACAAAGTTTGAGAACCAATTTTCTAAGGCCTGAAAACTTGGTAATTTAAATGCCAGTTGCATCACTTCCACCAGCCAATCTTGGGTCACTCTTCTTCTGCCCCAAACTCCCAGGTTAGCGAGGAATGCAGACCATGCCACCTACAGCACAACACCAAGAAGAATGACTTGAACGTGGTCAATACTTTACAATCAGGTTCCAAATCCCGTAAATGGCCCAGCTCCAGACTAGCAGCCTGCCAAGGGCCATTCTAATGTGCCTGCTTCTGTGTATATTCTAACTGGTTGATGACCACCAGTCCAAGGTGGCTACACATTAAACGAAGCGGCAAGCTGGGGCCTCATACTAGTTGCACCTCCCTCCTCCAATACAAGCAGCACCCTGGAGCTCAGTGGGTCCCATCTCTGTCACCGGGCCACCCACTACACTGCACATATACCCAGCGCAGCATGGGACCGTGAGCTCTTCCTCATACAAATTCACACAAGATATTTTAGAGTCACTATGACTTTTCTCAGGGTGAAATTGGCCTGATTTTGCCCCATATATTTTCATTTAGGCCAATAAGAACAATAAAATTGGTTGCTTAATTGACTGCTGCCACCAACACTGTTACCTCGTTTCTAAAAATAGCACAAGGCTCCTTGAGGAAATGTGTTATGGAAAGGCAGAAGGCGGCATGGTGGAAAGGGTGTGGCTTCGGTGTCAGACGGAGTGGAGTTTAACCCCAACGCCAGGCGCACTAGCTGAGGACCTTGAACGAGAAATGTGTCATGAACATTTCTCCATGAACACCCTCCTGGGCTTCCTTTCCTGTCTGTAAGACTGAAATACCATTTACAACAGGCCTGGATGTGGCAAACCACAGTCCTTCCTTCCCTCCCTGGGACTTCACACAACGACTAGGAAGAGGGACCAGTTCCATCTGCCGTGCCATTTCTGCTTGCATTCCAAGCTTTTGAAATGAGTATCTGCCCTTGGTGCCGATCACAGTCCCCCAAACAACCCTGAGTGTCACAATCTCAAATGTTAAAATCTAAAAGATCAAAATCCCCAAAGTCTAAAATCCCTCAAGATCAAAATCTCAAAATCCCAATATCTAAGTACTCAAATTCTGAATTTTGGAAATTCTGAAAGCCAAATCCCAAGATCCATGATTTCCGTTGGCCAAAAAAAAAAAAAAAAGAGAGAGAGAGAAAAGAATACAAGTATATGTAAGAGGAATAGAAAGCTGAATTCTAGAGAAGAGATTAGTGCATTTTGAGTTGCACACAGTATAGTTGCCAAATTGTTCATTGTACTACTTCTGCCTTTCCATGTTTGCCTTCAAAAAATGTTTTTCATCAGTGAATGAAAAGAATTCCACAAGCTCCGTGACCTTCTGAATGTAAGGCACATGCTGATCTAGGGGTTGCTCCAGTGTTGCAAACATCTTAGACAGTGAACTATTCTTGGTTAAGGATAGAATAACTATATTTACCACTAAATCTAACATAGAAAAACTAGTGCATACTTCACTTTGGCTAAGAATAACAATTTGCAAAACTGTCCCCACTGGTTTTATCAAATACTTATGATTCACGCCCCTGTTGGATCTGGAAATTCTATCCCCCCTTTATGTATTAATGACTATAAAAAGCAAAGCACTTTATAAATGCTTGTTTGAAGATTTGGTAGACCTTCCAAAAGAAAACGGATTTCAATTGAATCCCCAAACCATAGTGACAGATTTGGCATTAGGTGCAATTAAGACTTTGAAAAGAGAATTTCAAAGTGTCACCAACAAAGTTTGTTTTTTACATTCAGCTACATGCATTTGGCAGAAAATTCAGATGAGTGGATCAGCCATGCACTACAGCAGGATGAAAATTTCAGTTTAAAACTGCACCTTCCAGCTGAGAAATTTCCAGAAGGCTTTTAATGAATTAAAGCCACATTTGCCTGAACAAGCCAGCAAAGTTACTGGCTGGTTCAAAAATAAATTATGTGCATGGTAGAATAAGTAGATTCTTGCACGATACTGTTGTTCGAAGTCTTGAGTTCAGGGTGCTGCTTGCATTGGAGGAGGGAATGTGCAGCTACTATGAGGATCTAGCTTGCCACTTGGTTTATTGTGTAGCCACACCGGACTGGCGTTATCTCCCCTGAATCTTGGTCTGTACGTGACTGTGTGAGAAATGGGTTCCCATGAACCCAAAACAACATGAAAGAATGGCACAGAAGATGGAAATTTTCTGAGTTCGATCTCAACACCAAAAAAAACAAAAAACAAAAAAACCGAAGATGGAAATTTTAACAGAGACTGTTCATGGCATATCAACCCATAGAAGGATTTCAAAAAGAGTAGCCGCATGCAGAAAACAAATGTGAATGATATTCTCTGTGTAGAATCACACTCATGAAGGAAAAAAGCAACTATTTATCGCAACGCAAGATTTCAAAATATGGTTAATGATCACGAAAATCGGTCAGCTCTTATGGACCACCCACATGCAACTGCCATAGTCTCTCCTTGCAATACAGTTTTCTTTTTTTCTCTCTCTCTTTTTTTTTATTTTTAACCAAGAACATGTATTGCTACATTGTCCATATATTGATCACATTTAACATGTTTGTTTTGTACCTGTACATGGTGTCTCTTGGTTCTCCCCCCTCTACCCTCCCCTCCTTTCTGTTCCCTCCATCCCTATTTATAGCAGGTTTATTTACAAGTCTCCATGATTTCCCTTTCCCCTTTCTTTCTGTTTTTTCCCTTCCTGCTTTTCCCCCTTCCCTCTTTCTGGTACTCCTCTCCTTTGTATATTATCTTCCTTTTATGTAATATCTGTTACACTACTTTGTCCTTATTTACAGTTATGGTTTCTCATATCAGAGAAACAATTCAATGTGTGCTCATGAGTGTCTGATTTATTTCACTTAGTAGTATATTTTCAAGGAACACCCATTTACATACAAATGACTCTAGTTTATCCTTCTTTATGGCAGTGTAGTACTCCATTGTGTAGAAAAGCCACATCTTCTTTGGCCATTCATTGGTCGTTGGGCATTTGGGTTGTTTCCAAGACCTAGCTATTACAAACTGCACTGCTATGAACATGGTTGTGCATATATCTCTGTGGTATGACAATTTTAACTCTTCTGGAAAGATCCCCAGTAAGGGAATAGCTGGATCAAATGGAACCTCTAGTTCTAGTTGTTTGACGAATCTCCATATTGATTTCCACAGTGGCTGGACCAGTCTGCATTCCCACCAACAGTGGAGGAGGGTTCCTTTCTCCCCACAGCCCCACCAGCATTTGTTGTTGGTTGATTTTTTCATAGATGCGATTCTTTCTGGAGTGAGATGGTATCTTAGAAGATAGGAATAGATGGTGTATACCTAAATTTGATAAAAGCCCTGTATGACAAACCAACAGCCAACATCACACTTAATGGTCAGAAACTGGAAGCTTTCATACTAAAATCCGGAACAAGACAAGGTTGCCCACTATCACCACTGTTATTCAACATAGTTCTAGAAACATTAGCCAGAGCAATTAGACAAAAAAAAAAGAAATTAGAGGGATAAAGATAGGAAAAGAAGAAGTCAAACTATCATTATTTGCGGATGACATGATACTCTACAGAGAAGACCCAAAAAACTCCACCGAAAAGCTTCTAGATTTAATTACGAAGTTCAGTTGCGTTGCCGGATACAAAGTCAACACCCAAAAGTCAATAGCATTCCTATACACAAACAACAAACCCACCGAAAAAGAAATAGCAGAAGATATACCTTTCACAATTACACACAAAAAAATAAAATACCTAGGAATCTAACTAACAAAAGATGTAAAAGATCTTTACATCGAAAACTACAGTACTCTAAAAAAGGAAATTGAAAGGGATATCAGAAAATGGAAAGATATCCCATGCTCCTGGGTAGGAAGAACCAACATAGTGAAAATGGCTATACTTCCTAAACTATTATACTGATTTAATGCAATTCCAATCAAGATACCACCAACATACTTCAAAGAATTAGAAAGGACAATCATGAATTTCATCTGGAACTAAAAGAAACCCAGAATAGCAAAAACAATCCTAAGCAACAGGGGAAAGGCAGGGGACATCACAGTCCCCAATTTAAAACTATACTATAAAGCTACAGTGATAAAAACTGTATGGTACTGGCAAAAAGACAGACCTGAGGATCAATGGAATAGATTGGAAGATACAGAAACAACTCCAAATGCACTCAAATACCTCATCTTCGACAAAGGAGCCAAACATCCTCACTGGAAGAAAGATAGCCTCTTTAACAAATGGTGCTGGACAAATTGCCTTGCCACGTGCCGAAAACTAAAACTAGATCCATGCCTCTCGCCATGCACTAAACTGAGATCGAAGTGGGTCAAAGATCTAAGCATTAAAACAGAAACACTAAATTTACTGGAGAATAGAATAGGAAGAACCCTTGAAGACATAGGGGTTGGGAAAAAATTTATGGACAGAACCCAGACCGCACGGGAAACAGTACAAAGAATCAGTGCTTGGGACCACATGCTATTAAAAAGCTTTTGCACAACAAAAGAAATCACCAATAGAGCAGGACGAAAAACCACGGAATGGGAAAAACTTTTACTAGCTATCCATCAGACAAAGGTCTAACATCTAGAATATATAAAGAACTCAAAAAAATCAAATCTCCCAAATTTAAAGACCCAATCCAAAAATGGGCAACTGAAATGAATAAACATTTCTCAGATGAAGAAATAAAAATGGCAAATAAATATATGAAAAAGTGTTCAACATCACTAGTCATTCGAGAGATGCAAATGCAATACAGTTTTCATATGTTGAAATTTTCTCTTTGATTTTGGTGGTGGTGTTGTTTTTTAAGCTTTTTATCTACTATTTTAAAATGTCAGCAGAGTATTTCGCTTTCAAATGCTCCCTACTCGTCGAGTAGCTATCTATCATCTCCCTTTCCCCCCTTTTCACCACTTTTTAATAAATTGTCTTCTAAATAAAAAAATAAAATGAAATGAAACGTCAGCATTATATTTTTACAGTTGCTATGTTATGAGTTTCATCTCCACTATTGGAAGTATACGTTGCACAAAGACTTTCAAAGAGTTCTGATTTTTTTTTTTGGTAAATTTGACACTGTGCAAGTGTGTGATCACCAGATTGACTTGGTAAGCATTCTGTATGCATATTAAAAATGTTGGAACTCCTCCAATTCACGAGGTGATGTCCTTTTTGTACATTGCATCAGCATGTAGAAAAGATAAAATTTCTTGAGATTCTTGGCTCTTTGGCCAAACTCATATGTGGTGATGACTATCCAGGTTTTGATCCATCTCATCGAAAGACCTGTCCGGCACAGCATTTCAGATGACCAGTTATAAAGTTGAGTGTACACAATTTCCAACCGTAGTAGGGATATGTGTTTGTATATTTTGCTTTTTGTCCCATTTCTTTATGAACATGGTTCATAACTGCCAACCCTTGCTCAGAACTGTAACATCCTTATGACTACCATTATTCCTGAGTGTTCGGGCCCGCAAAAATATGCATTACTGCATAGTTCACTGCAGAAAGTAGCCTACAAAGTCTTCTGTCACCTTTTTATATATTTCTCAAACAAATCCTATTTAAAATATATAGGTAGCCCAGCACCATGAGGGGAAAAAGGGAGTGGAGCAAAGATAAAAATATAAGTAAACACCTTTTAAATAATTTTTAAGATTTTTTCCAAAATTGTATTTTCAGTATTTTGATCTTTTGGGGTTTCAGCATTCAGGATTATGTCTTTTGGGATAATTATCCAACCCATCTGTTTTAGGCCTCTCCAAGATCCTTGGTGCTCCTCGTCCTCAGAGATAGATCTGTAGGGTAAAGAATGAAAATAACCATAATACGTTCAAGCCAGGCAGGTGACCACAAACCAGGCTCTCCACGGCTCAGGTTTCCTGCCTGGGTCAGGACATATGTTAGCTTTAAACTGTTCAAATGCCAGGGTAATTTATACTCTGCATGAGAATAACTCAAAGTAAGAGTAACTTTGCAGTGTGTGCAAGCTCCACAAGAGTAGGGAATGACCTGGCACATCTCCTTTGTGACCAGCACACCACAGGGACATTGCAGATGTTGGGAGAACCTCAACCTCAATCTCCCAGTTCCCACAGAGAAGAATACTCCTGGCCTTTGTCTCTGTTCCCGCTTCCTGTTCCTTCCAGAGGAGAGATTTACCTGGTCAATGAATGCTGGAGAAGAAATCGTATTTGTCTCACCCCCTCCACCTTCTTCTATTTGCAGAGAGCCCTGACTTCTTAACAGCTTTTCTCTGCTTATCCACACAGAAAATATACTAGCTTCTGTCCCAATCATAATAAACCAACACCTACAGCGCTCTAATGATATGCCAGAAACTCTTCTAAGCATTTGAGAAGTATTAATTCATTTATTTCTCACAATAATTCTCCAAGAGGTCTGTTATTATCTCCATTTAACAGATGAAAACCCAGAGGTTCAGAATCATTGAATAAATTGTCCATAGCGACACAGCTGCCAAGTGGCAGAGATGAGATTCACACCCAGGAAGTCAGATTCCAGTGGTCTTGCTTGAAAATGCTGTGCACACTGTCTCTTGCTACACTGCAAGTGGGTGGTGAAAGTTTGGGGGATGTTGTAGAAAACCACACTGAGGCTATAGGTTGAGTCATATTACCATACTCAGCCTGAACCCGAGAGCTTTCCAATAACCATTCTCAACAGCCCTCTGAAGCCAAGCGAGACCAAAGGCACAGGCTGATGTGTCACTTGAGGATGTACCCAAAGCCACCTGCTGGATCCACCTGGAAGGAGGCTGGCTGTCTGCCACACACACTCAGCTGTTGCTCTAATTCATTCATTCAGCACCAGAGGCAACACAGGAAGCATAATGGGCATCTTAGGAAAAGCACACAATATGACTTGAGAAGGAAAATTACAGCAGTAACAGCAAATGTTTGCATATTACCAGGCAGTGTTCTGAGACTTTTTTTTTAAATATTATCTCACTTAACCTATAACACATCTCTACGGGAAAGTACTATTGTTACCCAACACGACAAACAAAGAAACTGAGACAATAAGCTAAGTAGCCTGCCCAACTGTGAATCAGATGACACTGAGCTGGGAATCCATACACTCCACTAGCAGGAAACCAAAATAGAGGCAAAGAAGAGAGAGAAAGGAAGACAGTATGCAGGCGAAGGCTTTGGAGTCGGATATGAGCTTGAATCCTGGCTCTGCCACCTATTACTAATGTGACAGGTTGCGTAAAATTTCTGAGCCTCAGTTTACGCCTCTGTAGGAAAGGACAAGTTCTCTAGCTGAGAGAATTAGGTGGCGGTGAGAATTAGGTAACACGGTATATGCCAAATGGTGGAAAATACAGTAGGAAATCAATCGACATCATTTCCCCCTCCTTCCACTATGGTGCCAGACCCTACGTGGCACCCTGGACACGCCAAGTTGCTCCAAACCTCAGACTCTGTCCTCAGCTTGTGGGGCTGGATGGAGATATGGAAACAGGATTGGAAGCCGAGGTGAGACCCACAGTGAGAGAGGCATGAATAAGCCCGGTGCTCCTGCTGCAGGGGTGGGCTGGCCACTGGGTCTGGATCTCGCAGGCTAAATGGGAATTTGCCAGATGAGGGATGGGAGGAAATACTCCCATCCAACTTGAAAGCCTTGTACTGCCACCATTGTAAAGTTTGGTCCCTGCTCTCAGATTCTGCCTTCTCTTCCTGTGACACCGTAGGAGGTTAAGATGATCTGCTTCACATAGTTTTCACTGGAGAACATCAGGGCCGGACAGCCACAGAGCTGGCCCCAACCAGAGTCCTGCCTGTGGGTCACATCTGAAACTCTTACTGCTTTCTTATAACACAACAGGGAGCCCAAGAGACAGTTTTATATTCCAAATGCCTCAAGATTATAATCCACTGTAGGGTGTCTTTTTGTTCTGGCACTGAATTAATGCTAGGAAAAGCTGCAGAATTATTTGCCTGAAGTTACAAGTCTTCTATCTATTTCTTGATGAATTTACGATGATAACTTGTAAATTCCTCCACACCTACCTTTATACCTACCTACACACAGGCACAGACACAGACACACACACACAAACACACTCCACCACATCACCACATATGGGCTCTATCTCATTGTAAAATTAGGCCAATAATGATAGTGAGTATTGCTTACATGCCAGATTCTATTCTAGGTTCTATGTTAAGTGTTAATATTCATGATCTTGCTCAATCTTCATGGCAAACACATGAGGTCAATTGTATGGCTCTCATTTTATATCAAGTGCCAGGGTGAGGCTCAGAGCAGCTCAAAGAGGTGAAGTAATTTGCTCAAGACGCAGAGCTAGCAAGCAACATTAAGACTCAAGCTGAAGCCATGGGATAGCAGCTCCCCGTTCTTAACTAGTAGTTAGAGAGAGATCACACTAGTATAGGGAAGAGCTGTTCTTTGTTTAAACCACAAAGACCAAAGCATTCACACATGGAGGCTCCTGGGGAATCAGGATGGAGATTTCCCAGAGTTGTAGGTGGCTTTTGACAAGCCTAGTGCTACCTGGGCTGGAAAGAGTAGAAACTAGGAGATCGTCCGGTCACTACTTTGAAAACCAAATAAGTCGAAATCTATGTCTGTTCTCAGTTGAGGAGCAGCATGGCAGGTTAGGTACCAGCATGAGAAGCTCAGTAAGTGATGAATGGAGACAAGGAGGATGAAAAGGAGGAAGGAGAGAAGAAAGGAAGAGAGCTACTGTGGTAACTGAGAGTAAGAAGGAAATGGGCAAATGAGCAAGTCCACAGAAAAATAGAAATTCAGAAAGCAGCTGCTAAGACAAGGTAACGAATTCCTCCCAATAGTGTATTCCTCACCCTGGAGCCCTGGAGACAAACCAAGAAAACAGAACACCAGTCCCTACTCTGAAACATCTTACAGGGGCCACCTCACTCAGGATACAATCTATGTCATCACACAAATAAATCTGAGGGTCTTTCTACTCCACACCTCTGCCCCAAGCCTCATGACAAGATTCTGTATGGGCAAAACCTAAATAATTAATTTATTCAAAAAGAATTTCAGCTACTGTGCTATGCAGGGTGCTAAGAGATAAAAATACAGCAGTGAACAAATGCTTGTGGGAAGTAGACAAATAGGTAAAATATAAAATGTGCTTGTTATATGGTCATAAGTACAATACAGAGAAATCAAGTAAAAAAGTGCTAGGAAGTGTTTGGCTTTCCATAGGAAGCTCAGATAAGTTATCACATGAAAGTGACAATGAGCAAACACATGAAGATGTTTAGGGAACAATGGGGGAAATACTTTCAAGCAGAAAAAAGCAGCATGTGTAAATGCCCTGAGGCATTAACATGTCCGCTAAAGATCAAGGCCAGTATGGCCGGGATGGAATGAGCAAGAAATAGTTAAAGCCAGAGAGGCTGAGAGGTGAAGAGGTTTACAGCCATTGTGGGAACTTTGGCTTTGCTCTTAATGAGATAGGAAACCACTGAGGATTTCTGGGCAGAGGGGTGATACAAAGAGATTTGTGTTTGACTAGCATTATTCTAGCTATGAAGTTGAAAATAAACTTAGATGGTACAAAGGATGAAGCAGGAGGCCAGTCGGGAGGTAACTTCGGGAATCCAGGTGAAATACAAGCAGGGCTTGGACTGAGGTGGTGGCACAAGTCATGAGAGTGGCTGAATCAGGACAGGCCAAAGCAATCAACGTGAAATGCAAAAGGAAGGCGGAGTCAGAATCAATTCCAATGTCCTCCACACCTCTATAGAGCCTCAAATCTAAGTCCCTGTGAAATCTAAGTGGTATTTTATTCTTTACTTCTGTTTCTTTCCCTTAGAGTAAGTGTGTGAATTGGGGATGTTGTAGGGATAACAATGTGCAGGAGGAAAGGACTCCCCCTTCGGAGTTAAATCCTTCTGATTAATTATATTCACCTCACTGAATCCTCGCCACACCTCCAGGTGGTAAACATCACCATCACCACTCTATAAACAAATGTTCAGAGGTCAAGGGGCTCGTCCAGGATCACACGGCTAAAAAGCAACATTCAGTCCCAAAGCCCAGCTCTCCTGAATACATTACCCTATGACTAGGTTTTGGTTTTGTCAAACTTCATTCAACAAATAATTACTGACCATCTGTAGGGTAAATATCAGGCACAGTGTTTATATCTAGTGCATAGCAAGGAAGTCACCATCCTGGCAATGAAGGGGTCTCAGTTATGGCTTATGTGGGGGAAAGACCCAGTGCCCTCCACTGCCCACACAGGGAAGGGCACAACTCTGTACTCTGGGGAGGGCAGGGACCGTGTGTCCCCCCTTCACTACTCACCCTCCTCCTCACCTTCCCTTCCACATAGGTAGGCACATCCCACTCCTGAAAAACTGCTCAAATTCAGCTCTGTACCTACTGATTCAGAACAAGCATGCTGACCTGGTGCAAATGAAGTCAACATAGCCCAGGCCCCCAGCTGGGTGTGGCAGAATTGGCCACAAGCAAAGAAACAATAAAGAAATCTCTAACATGTGCCAAGGGAGGGATTATCATATGGGCTCTTGCTTTTTATGAAATAGGAAAAGTGGATTTTTCTAGTTGACTGCATTTGATTGTTCTTCCTCCATTTGTTTTAAAGTTGAACATCTGATCTGGCAGGGACTTCTCACATTCAGCTGAAAAAAAGATGTCTTTTGAGTTCCTCTCTCAGCCTTCCATCATGGGGGGAGTGGCTGGAGGACTTGGAGCACTACACACTGCCCCCTCTACACATCACAGCTCTTCACGTACAGCTGCCTCAAATTCCTTCTCATTTGCTCATGCTTACCCACCCAGACACCTCTTCTTTCTGGGTGTATTAAATCACTCTGTATGTTCCCCCGTTGTCTCACTATTCCTTTCTGTTACCTCAGAGTCATCGTGTAGAGCTGGCCTTTCTCCCTACTATAGATTGCTACCACCACCTGGAAGGCAAAAAGCAGGCATTCCAATAGGACCAGAGACCTAGAAACCTTCTCTGTCCAAATCCAGACTTAGCACAACTGCCATTGCTGGCCCAAGACTCTCCTAAATCCAGGGGGCTGGAAGGCTTACAAGCAGAAAGGTAGCGCCAAGGAGCAGGAAGGGGATACAGTATCAGTCTTCAGTGTGCACACACACACCCAGAACCTTGTTAATGTACAGATTCAGATTCAGTAGGTCTAGGGTAAGCCTGCGATTGTCCATCTTTCACAAGCTTCTAAGGATGCTCCTACTGCTGGTCCGTGGACCACACTTTGAGTAGCAAAAATGAAGCCAAAACCCATAAACTAGGAAAACCGGATGCTACCATTAATTCACTGCAAATTGGCAAGACTAATGGTCTCACAATGTCATTTTTGTGATGCTCTTTAAAAAAAAAAAAAACAAATGTTATGGTCAAGGTCAAGTATGTTTGGGAAACGCTGCATACTTTATGTGTATACTGCCCCTGCTACCAAAGGCTCTGCCAAGTCCTGTTTAGATAGGGTATATTAACTCTGCTTATCCCAACAGGATGTACTCTCAGAGTCAGGAGACACTGAACCCTGGGGATGTCCTGTGTACCATTGTTAAGCACAGACTCACCAGAGGGGTTTCTCCAAGGTTCTTGAGGTTACCTGTCAACAGGAGTCAAGGAACCCATCAACTTCTGCACCCTTAGGTGAAAGCTACTCAGCACACAGAGCCAAGGGTAATTTAGCCACTTCTCCTCTAGAGGGAGAAAAAAACAGCACTCTAGCCCTCCATAACCTCTTCTCCTCTGTAGCCAGATTACCTCCAGAAGCATCCCAGTGATTCACAAGCCTGCAGCCCACCAACACTTGCCTTCAGCAAACATTTAAAGAGGATCATGGGAGCAGGTAGAGACCCAGAAATGAGACACTATTTGCCTAGCATCTCTGCACACATTTGTAACAGATGCGCTACACCAGGCTTTTTGGGAGGTAAATCTCTCTGATTCCAATGTGATTTGTAACTTTTCAGCTGCTGAAACACTAGCCATATGCCATCCTTGTGGCAATAATTCTCTTCTGTCCATGAAGGGACCTGTTATTTCATAGGCATAAGTCCTTCCTCTTCCTTTTTTCAGGGAAGCAAGAGAGAGGCCACCAAGGTATTCTCTCCTCCAACCAAGATCTGGCAGCTGACTCCACAGCAAGGCCTCTGTTCTAGAGGAGGGAGCTGAGGGGCATATTTCCAGTATCGGAATTCTGGCACCCCAGAGACTTGTAGGAGATGTCTCCTACAGGACCTGACCCTTGCTTTGCATATAAAAGGAATCACTGAAGGTTGACTAACATTTTGTGGATTTAGGCAACAAAACCAGGACTCCTGATTGGCCCAGTAAAGTTGGAGAAATAATTTCTCTTTCAATCCTAATCTTAACTTTGGAAATTTTCTGCACCAACAAGTCTAGACAGAGAGCAGGCAACCTCTCTTGCCTTACATAATGTACACTACAATGGCCTTAAAGCCAGAATGGAGAACAGTTCTCGTGGCCTTTGTGGGAAAGAGTCACATAACATTGCAGGAACTCTGCCTTCATGGCTTTCCAGACTCTCAGGAACAAATGTACCAATAAAGCAAAAGATTTACAATGTACTTTATTAATACAACCTGATATTATGAAGAAATGCCTTGTAATTTGAAGCTACAGCATCAGCAACATTGAATCACTAGAATACCACGGAGGACAGACATTGGCAAGTTTCCATAAAATTATTTTTAATAACATGTTCTAAATATTCAGGCAAAAAGTATACTAATTGTTGGGCTGGGGATTTAGCTCAGTGATTAGTGTGCTTGCCTTGCAAGCACAAGGCCCTAAGTTCGATCTCCGGCACCAAAAAAAAAAAAAAAAAAGTATACTAATTGTTATGCCTTGTATCTCGAGGTCCCCTTAAAGCCTCACACACTCATAGGCGGGTCTTTTCAGAGTTGGCTGGATCTAGAGCATGTGACAGTAGGATTAAGGGTGTGTGGTACTAAATAAGTCCACTGACTGTAATTAGCATAGTTCTGGTTGTAGATAGTGGAAGCCCCACCCTGGACAGTGGCATCAATCAATTGGTTAACAGCTTGGATGGAAAATAAAGAGAGACCAACTGCTGCTCTGGTTGCTTGCTGTGACTGCTGCTTGCTGCTTCCTGCTTCCTGCCTGCCATGCCATGAACTGTTTCTCCTCTGCTATCCCACCCAGCTTTGCAGCCAGCTGACTATGGACTGAAACCTCCACAAACTGTGAGCTGAAATAAACTTTTCCTTCTTTAACTTTGGGTGTGGGGTATTTTGTCTCAGCAATGAGAAAAGTAACTAAGACACTAGTGGAATTGATTGTCCTATTAACACTTTAATTCACTAACTGCAGCCCAATGAAATTACAAATTAATAAATGCAATGGTTATGGTTTGGATCTTAAATGCCCCCCAAAGGCAATGTGTTCAAGGCTGAGTCACAAGCCTGTGGCACTGCTGGGAAGTCTAAATCTAAATTTTCAGCATCTTTAATGAATCTGGCCCTCTTGTCTTATAAGTGAGGAGATGAGTGCAGAGAAAGCAGGGAACTTATGTAATCATGGAGCCATTATTGATGGACTTTGGGACTATACAATCCCTTTCTCTAGTAGAACTCCACAGAATTATGTAACCGCCCACCACCTCTCACCTATTACCCTGCATTGTGCCCCTGATCTAGGAGACAGGACGAGGATGAGGGCCAGGAGGAGGAAACAAGCAGGCAGCAATAGGTAGAAAAGATAAGTTCAGTTTACTCAACATTTTCCCTAGTGTTGCCCAGGCTCCCTAACTTTCCAACCAGATACCAGCTCCTACAAGCCCCTCAGTTACTATCATCAGAAATGGAGCCCAAGATGGAGGAGTCTTTTCTCTCCCAAAGTTGATTTTATATGATATTCTAGACTGGTGAGATGAAGAAGCAGAAGTCCAGAACACAGAAGAGCTATCATTGCCACTTACTGCAACACCATTGACAGGATTCATCTACCTCACAACTTCCATCAGTTTCAAAATCATTTCATTTGGCCCATCTCCTTATTTCAAATGGAAACATCTTTTGCAAAAGTTAATTCTACCAGTTATCACACCTGAGTATGAATTACTGTTACTCAGCTGATCAAACTCCTTAACTTGCTGTTGGGAAAACAGAGCAAAGATTTTAGAAAAAAGGAACTTGGAAGAGGGTCTCAGTGACCTATCAATTATGGCATTCCTTTAGAAAGCCAAACTGTTCCTGGTGCTCTGCTAAGCGTACTAAATAAGAGTGGAAGATGACTTTTCTAACCATGTTTGAAAAACTAGAGGGCAATTTATAAAAATTGATCAATAAATAAAATGTTAAAATAAAAATAACTTCATGACCAAAAGGACAATAAGTACAGTCAAAAGACAAATAATAAACAACAAAAAATTACTCTTATAAAGAGTTTATCTCCCTAATACATAAAGAACTATAGGAATCTGCAAGAAAAAGAACAAGCAAATGGTTACGAGTAAGGTCCATTTCAAAATGGAAAAAAAAAATGTTAGCGTTCACAGGAAAAAGAAATGCAACAGTTCCTAAGCATATGAAAAGCTGCTCGATTTCCATTGTAACAAGAAAAATGCAAATTAAAATATTCTCAATACAATTTTTCACGCGTTAAATTGACAAAACTCCAACAATTTGCTTGTATATTGTGTTTGATGAAGCTATAGAAAAACCGTTACTCTCCTACATTCTTGATGATAATATAAACTTGGACTACCCTGCTGGAGGAAAATTGAGTAAAATCTATCAACATTATAAATGAATAAGCCATATAATTCTGCAATTCCATTTGTAGGAATTTCTTCTAAAAATACGCTTACGTATTTGCAAAATAACTTATATACAGGTTATCAACTGAAGCAACAGTGAAGTACTATAATAACAAAAGATTGGAAACAACTCAAATCACCATCGATAAGGATTGGTTAAATGAATTATGCTATACCCACACTACAGAATTCTCTGAAGCTATTAAAGAATGAAGATGCTGTCTCTCCACAGATATGAAAGTATCCCCAAGACATATTTTGAGAAGAAATAAGCAGAAAACTAGGTGGTACATAATAATTTTTAATATGAAACAAAGTGGATTAACAGAATACAAGAATCTGTATTCATGTTTGTTTTCATAAACATAAAGAAACACTGGATGTTTACCTAAGAAACTAATGAGAGAGGTGCCTGGGATGAGATTGAAGTTGAAAGCAGAGGAGAGCAGAGCAAGAAGATTTTGCACCTCACAAATAGAGTAGTCCCCTTTTTGCACGCTTTTGTTTTCCAAGGCTTCACCTATCCATGGTCAACCATGGCCCCAAAATTCCAGAAATAAACAATTCCTAACTTTTACAGTATGTGTCATTCTGAGTAATATGATGAAATTTCATGCCAAACCCATCCCACACAGGATGTGAGTTATCCCTTTCTCCAGTGTATTCACTCTGTGTACACTACTCACCTGTTAGTCACTAAGCAGTCATCTCAGTCATTAGATCAGCTGACACAGTATCACAATGCTTGTGTTCAAATAGCCCCGATTTTAGTTATTAATGGCCCCAAAGTACAGGAGTAGTGGTGCTGGCAATTTTATTATGGTATGCTGTTAGAATTGTTCTATTTTATTTTTCTTGTTAACATCTTAGTGTGCCTTATTTATAGATGAAACTTTAGCATAGGTATGTATGTATGTATAGGAGAAAACATAGTATGTGTAGGGTTCAGGCATCCACTGGGATCCTTGAAACATGCCCTCCTATTGATGGAGGGGACTACATATATTACCTACTGAAAAAATTTACACAGAGTAATAAAACAAAATATGGACACTGCCTCAACGAGCACACAAGGTACCTGTCAGTTCTCAAATATATCCAAAGACAAAGGACTTACTGAAATAATCAAGCCCAGTGGCAAGTCTCAGTCAGCCACATTCCTTTTGCTTGAAGTCCCCAGGGCCAGCATCTATGTATCTGAACTTACCAAGGCCAACCCAGGAGCAGGAGCCCAGCCAGGCCTCCTCCAAACTGCACTGACTGAGCTGCCCACCTTTAGAAATATACAAAATACGTCACCATAGCCACCATGAATATGAGCCCACTGGCAACGAAGACCTCACCAAGCCCCTTCTCCTGCTATTTCTCCTGCTTTCTATAGGGGCAGAGACAGCATAGAAGATGCTCATGATCCAGGAGGGTTCATTCCCAAAACGACTTACCTTAGTTCAGATTCTCCCCCAAAGATCCAGAAACAGGAACTTCTCCAACCAGGCCCCATCTCCTAGCAGCAAGTCAGCTATAATAGCCCCATAATCCAATCATCTTCCAAACACAGGAGGTTTCAGAGGCCATTTTAGACCTAAATGGCCTAATTATAGCACCCTGGCCCCCAAAAGAATCAGATGCATCCCTTTATGCAAAATTCATTCAGTTTATCCTTAAGAGTTGCCAAAATTTGTAAAGTTTCAGCAGTGCTGACAAGTCCAAGTCCATAGTCTCCTCTGAGACTCAAAGCCCTGTAAACTGTGAAGCCCTGTTGTCTTAGTTACTTTTCTCTCATTGCTGAGACAAAATACCAGACACCCAAAGTTAGGAGAAGAAAGGTTTATTTGGCTCACAGTTTGTAGAGGTTTCAGTCCACAGTCAGCTGGGTCCAAGACAGGGTGGCAGGCAGACAGGCAGAAGGCAGCCAGGTAAGCAAGGAATGCAAGCAAGGGGGCTAACCAGCTTCTTCCTGTATTTTATTTCTTATCCAGGCTATCTGGCTTTAGGGTGGGCAGTATTCCCATCCTTAATCCTAATGCCTTTAATCCTAGCATCACATCCTTGATCCCAGCAGAACCATGTCAAACCAATCAGTGGACTAATTTAGTAATTACACACTCTAGATCCAGCTACCTTTTACCACATGAGGCTTTGGGGGGGACATCTAGACACAAACCGTAACATCTGTAAAACTCAAAAAGAAAATTAAACAGATGACATACAAATACACAGGATAAATATTCCCATTCCAAAAGGGAGAGATAGGTGAATAGAAAGAAATTGGTTTAGAGTGAGATGGAAACCCAACAGGACAAACATTAAAACCTGTAGTTCCATGTCCAGCCCCTATGGCAAAGTTGTAGTGGCAAGATGTGAACTCCAAAGGGCTTGAGTGGCCATGCCCCTAAGGCATTGCCAGTGGTTGCCATCCTTGTGGCTCTCCCTTAGGCTGACTTTGCTCACTCCTCGCATCTTTCCCCAGACTTTCCACATTCTTAGCGTCTCCAACTTATCTCACAGCTTCACACACTGCCCTTTCAGAAGCACACTACCTGGCCTCTCAGGCCTTCTTCTGAAATCCTGGCGGAAGTCTCTCCAACCCCACAACTCTTACATTCTCCATGTTTATAAAAGCAGTACCATGTGGGTGATGCCAAGATCTGCTACCAGCTTGTACAGTAGCTAGGCCAACTTTGAATCATGGCTGCAGAAGCCTCTGAGTGTGTGGTGGCTGAGCACTGTGAAACAAATCCCAGAGAGCAAATTCCCTAAGTGGCCTCAAGCACAATACCCTGGGGTTAGCTTCTCAAGGCAAAATCGCTTTTGCAATTTTGAACCTGTGAAGGGTGAGGCCTTGCTGGTTCCTCACATGCCCTCAAGCCATTTTTTCTATCACCGTTTTGTAAAGTATCTGGCTTCTTTTTAATGCTAATCTTTTCAGCAACCAAGCTCTCCTCTGCTAAAAATTTACAGATCCCAATTTTACAGAAGCTTCCTGTATGGGGAAACTGAAAAATGTTTAAAATCATTCAGCTGTGCTATTTGTTCTTGATTCTCAATGTAGAGCTGGCTAAAAATCCCCTATAGTACGCATACCCCACCCTGACTGTTGGGCTGCCTTGAGGTTTCTTCTGCAAGATTCATTAGCCCGATCCCCTTACCATCAGTCTACCACAAAGTCTCAGGACATAAGCAAAATGCAGACAAATTTTCTGCAAGAGCATAAAACACATGGTCTGGAGTCCAACTGCCAGTAGGTTTATTTTCAGATGAAACCTCTTAGCAGGGTCTCAATCATTTGTATTTTTATTAGCATTCTGGTCTGAACACTGATCAGAATCTTACATCAAACTCAGATCACAGCATTCTAGGGCTGTTTCTCCAGCCAGCATCTCCAAACCTTTGCAAAGGCTTGGGACCACTTTCAAAGGCTCCTGAACCACAAGGTAAGGTAGCATCACACCAATGCCCTCAATCCTGGTACAAGATTCTATATTAGCCACTTTCCTTGCTGCTGGGAAAAAAGTACCTGATACCTGCAATTTACTGGCTCATATTTGAGCTCCTATTTCAGCCCATGCTTAACCGGCTCCAAGGCAGGAAGGCATGGTCGAAGGGTCTGGGTGGGAAAAGGCTGGTCATGGTGTACAGGGTGGGAAGCGGAGAGTGAAGGGAGGAGCCAAGGAAGAAGATCTGTCCTTCCAGCGACCCGTCTCTTCTGACTAGGCCCCACCTTCTAAAAGCAAGTCAGCTATAGTGCCCTCAAAATCCGACCACCTTCCAAACACATGAGGCTTTGGGGACCATTTTAGATTTAAACCATAACAGGCTGCCGTAACAAAATTTCGTATACTGGGTGGCTTAAACAATAGAAATGTATTTTCTCAGAACTTCAGAGGCTGTAAGTCTGAGATCAAGGTGTTGATATAATTAATTTCTTCTAGGTCTCTCTCCTTGGCTTGCAGGTGACTGTCCTCTCCCTGTATTTTCACATGGTCTTTTCTTGGTACATGTCCATCTTAATGGCCCTTCCTTATGAGACATCAGCTGTGGGGTTGAGGATTTAGCTCAGGTGGTAGAGTGCTTATCCCCAACACCAAAAAAAAAAAAAAAAAAAAAAGACATCAGCCACATTGGATCAAGGCCCTCCCAAATGACCTCATTTTAACTTCATCATCTCCTTAAAGATCCTACTTCCAAATATAGTCACATCTGAATTACTGGGGGTTAGGATTTTAACATATGAATTTGGGGATACATAATTCAGCCCGTAACAGCCCCTCTCATCCCACCTCCTTCTTCTGCCTAAGATGTCCCATGTTTGCATCTGCTGAAGGACCCAGGATTCTTGTGGATTCTTGTCATCAGGACAGATCAGGTCAGATGGAAGCAGGGCTGTTCTCACACACACCATCTTCCACATGGTGCAAAGCCCATAGCTATTTCTTTCTCAGTTCACTTTGGGATCTCTAGAAGCTTCCCCATCCCTACAAGGGGGACCCAGATCTCCCATCTCACCTTCTCTCTCCCTCCTGACACTAGTTGGGCACCTCTCCCTCCCCCATTTCTCCCCAGTTCATTTCAGGATCACTTCACGTAGGAAATCATCATGACCTATTTAGGCTCTGACCCATTTACACAAATACCAATCACAAACACTGTCCAGAAGGGGGAAAAAATAGATGACCACAAATTTAACTGATTGTAAAGAAAACAGAATGTTGGAGAAGCCTTCCTGATGTACCTGCTGCTGATGCTTGCACAGAATATCCTGAGGGAGAGCTGCTAAAGAAATGTGAGCCAAGTTCGAGCAGCCCCCTTTGTCATTTAAGCACTGTGTGGGATGTGCCAGCCTTGTAAGTGGCCTGGAAATCAATGAAATGGTTCTGTGCACCTTGTTTCACTCAGAAATGGGATGAGCATCTCCAGTTGTCCGCAGCAAATGATCTTTTTACCAAGAAATGTGACAACATACTACATAAGTACACAAACACACACACATATATATATATATATGAAAATGGATGTATCAAGAAATCAAGAAAGATACTGAGCCAACCTTCTCTGTCTTTCCCAGAACAAGAAAGGATGAGAAAAGTCTGGAGGCTTCCGAAACGGAATCTTTTATAGTTAATGCCAATTTAAGTAGTCACCTGGCTCACAATCATGATTCCTTCTCTTTTTCTCAGGGAACCATCCCTTTCCCAAGGTTATATATGTCTCTTTCATAACCCTTAACCTCTGGCTTATCAGTCCCAGGAAAGACACGTGATCCAAACCTGACCCAATTAGGTTTTCCCTTGGGAATTTAAGCTTTAAGGCGCTAAAAAGAGGTTGAAGATCTTCAGGATTGTTCAAAGATTCTTGATAAGGGAACAGCTAGGAACCATAAACAGGCCTGATGAGTGTCCTCTTTTGTTGGTCATAGAACCACTCATCTCCTTTCTATTAATTTCCCATTTGGCTTATATTTACCAGGGTCAATTTCTATCACAATAGAACTGCTTTAGAAATCACAATAATCACAGATAACATGATTTCATTTTATTCATCCTTTGTTTATTCATCCTTTGATAACATGTGGTAGATATTCAATAACTTTGTTTTAAATTTAAGAATGCCCACTATCCCCCTTTACCAATCAACCTGTTGAGATATACAAAGTGTCCTGTGGTAGATAGCAAAGTCTTTCGTCCCAACTTCTCCTAATACAACAAATTATATGAAGATTCAAGTTTTCCCAGACAGAGGAAAACACTCTAAAATTTTCTAGCAGAAAAAATAGCCTGATGCCAGATGTGAAGCAGGTCAGAGGTGGGGCGCATGGGCCCTGATCTCTGCTGACTTGTGGGTTGTATTCTCAGCAAGGTCAAAAGTAATTCTTAGAGGGTATGGGCAGTTCTCTTGCTGGTTGGGATTACAGCTACCCTTCCTAATACATTTTCTTCAACAGTAACTTCATTCATTTACATATTGTACTCACTGGGGTTCCTCACAGTTTTTGTTCTCTCCACACAACTCCCATTCCTTGCACAGCCTGGTTTAGCGCCTGGGGTATCCATCCATCCACCAGCTGTCCTTCTGCCCATGTCTTCATCCATCTTTCTACTTACTCTCCACCCACTCAAGCTGTAGTGTTCACTGAGGCCCTGGCCGTGCCTCTGGATTCTTCCTCTCTGCAACTGTGCCAGACCCAATAGCAGCATGGGTCGGACAGCCCCCTGCCCCCCACCCAGACCCTCCACTCACCCCTAGAGTTCTACAGCATCCTTCTCATGATCATTCACCCCCGCCCTCTCATGTCTCTAGTCCATTTCCCAAGATGCCAATGTAACTACGTTACTCTCCTATTCAGGAACCTTCACTGAAGCTCAAACACTTAGCTCAGCATTCAAGAACACACCCGAATCCAACCTGGTTTTTGAACTTTTATCTAAATTCCTCCAAAAGCATCTCTGGCATGAAACCTTTGCTCAGATGGTTACAAGCCTGGAACTTCTAGAAGCTATATTACCAACATGTGGGGAAAAGAAACCAATGCAGAAATAACAGAATGAAGAAGTGGAGTGCATGAAATTCCAAATGACATCATTTGAGACCTGAGATCTGGCCTCGGTTAAATTTCTGTCTGGACTTGTTGGTTATAACATCCTCTTGCTAATACATACACTTATCCCCTGGGGTCTGTTTTTACACCCTGACTCTTGAAGCCCTTCAGGACGTGGCAATGGTTCTTACCTCAATTTCCTATACCATGGTCTCTGTCCCTCATATAAGCCTTGCCACACATCGCCTAGTGACAGCTACTTAGTGGGCCTTTTTATGCAAGTGAGGGGTTCTTATTTTTATCAGGCCCTTTACACCATCCCCTCATCCACTCCAACTTGCTAAAAAATACACCCAGTTCTGTGATCAGAGGAGCAGGCTGGGGTAGCCACAGGAACCGGGGGAAGCAGAGACTACTCCGTCGTCCTGAGCTAATGACCCAAGTGCCCCTTTCAGAGACTGCTCTGGCTGGGCTTTGGACAGCTCTCAGCATCCAGTCTGGTCAAGCTATCTGCCAACAGGGACCACTAGAGGGAGGAGAGGAAAGAGGAATTTAGAGTGGGAAGAGGAAGAGAGAAAGGAAAGGTGAAAGTTAGAGCAAGAAAAACCCACACTCACAAAGGCCATGACTGTCTGATGAGCAGAACCCACGAGATGAGGCCATCGGACTTGCAGACCAGGGAACCTGAGCCACGGGCCAGTTGGGACCCGTGCCACGTGAGCATTCTCTGCTCCCTCTGCTCACTCGGCCCTTTCCTCCACTTAATCCCCAGTTGCTTCTAAGGAAAGCCTGCCAAGGAGCCCTCGAGAGTAAAATCCACAGAGGGCAGGTTCAGCATCCATCCATCCCTCAGCAGGGAAGCGCCCCTCAGCGGTGCCTGCTCTGTGTTCCTCAGCCTGCCCTCCTCCAGCAAAGGCCGAGAGACCCTCAGCCTTTAGAGGCCCAGGTGACTTGACACAGTCACCACACGGCACTTCAGGAACCCAAATGTGGGCTCCAGAGAGGCACAGCACTGCTTGAATCCATCTCCCGGAGCAGCCATCCCCACCACTGCCCATCCTAAGAGAAAAGCCAGAAAACGTGTGGTACAAACAAGATGCACTGGATGCGAGTTGCAGGTGGCCAAGCTCTGTCGCTCCATTAGCTCGGCAAGGGTTTAGAACGGTGTTTCCTGAGGGCTGGCCATGAGGTCCAGGCTGCAAAGGAGGAGGGAGA
The DNA here is from genome assembly GCA_004026905.1 of Hystrix cristata. Classification (NCBI taxonomy): domain Eukaryota; kingdom Metazoa; phylum Chordata; class Mammalia; order Rodentia; family Hystricidae; genus Hystrix; species Hystrix cristata. The sequence continues at coordinate 46,203 of PVJO010003684.1, read as the reverse complement.
TGGAGGATCAGCACTCAGGCACCCACATCCATGGCAGTCCCAGCGGCTCCACTTACACATGTCCATTCTAGTTTCCAGGGTGGGGAGTGGTTTTGAATTTCCCATTTCAACCTTTTTTAAATAGATTCACATTGTCGTGCTACATCACTACCATCCATTCTGAGCAAATCCTTTTTCACCTTGCAAAGCTGACACATTCCTCCTTCCCTCCATTCCCTAGTAACCATCATGAATTGACTACTCCAAGTACCTCACGTAAGTGGACTCCTACAGCCTTTATCCTTCTGTGACTGATTCATTTCACTTAGCATAATATCTTCAGTGTTCATCCAAGTGGCAGAAATTACAAGTGTCAGAAATTACTTCTTTTTGAAGGATGAATCACATTTCATTGTTTGTATGCACCACATTTTGTTTATCCAGCCATCTACCCATGAACAAATTGGTTACTTCCACCTTTTGGCCACTGTGAAAAATACTGCTGTGAATACAGATGTCCAAATATGTTTTTTACCTTGTTCTCAATTCTTTGGGGTTATACACCCAGTCGAATTGCTGAATCATCTGGTAATACTATTTTTAGTTTTTTGAGGAACCACCATACTTTTCATCGTGGCTGCACCATTTTGCACTAATGGGGTACAGGGTTCCAATGTTTCCACGCTCTCACTAACACTTTTTGTTTTTGTTTGCTTTTAATCCTAGCCATCCCAATGTGTGATTTAAAGAAAGTTCTCCACTGCTAAGGTGTGGAAACAATTTCTCTAAGGCTCTAGATAGTCTCTGTTCTCTTCCCAAGCCCCTTGCTCTTCCCACCGCTCTCCACCCTTTCTGACCCGGTAGACAGAGGCTGAGTGAACTCTTTCATCCTGCCACACACCCTGCACCCTGTGAGTATACTCAGGTAGGTCTCCAGTTCTATACTAAACAGGCTTGGGCCCAGCATGCCTGCCTTATGCCCCTGCGGCCCTGGATGCCACATCCCATGGGCTACACACCCTAAGGAAACTCCCAACAGAAACTTTAGTAAGTCCTGAGACCTCACCAGGCAGTAATTCCTCAGAGGTATAGTAGTAGCCTGATGTGAGTGCATGTAATGGAGAGAGGAGGCCTCAGACATTCCAGGTTATCTCCTCTTCCTGGCCAGGGGCCTCCAGGATAGACACCTAATCATCTCAAGCATCATGGCAGCAACAGGACATGGAAAGAACAGTTGAGTACATAAATATCTTGTTCAAAACCGCTCCATGCTACTAACCAGATATCTGACCTAAGGACTTGTGAAGGCTGTAGATTGGCCCATACCTAAGAAGCTCACATGTGAATCCCTGAAGCTTTTGAACATGTGAGCATCTACCTTACATGGTAAAATGGACTTTGCAGATGAAAGTAAATTAAGGATCCTGAGAAAGGAGAGTTTCTGGATTACCCAGATGAGCCTTGTGTAATCACAAAGGTCCTTATAAGAGAGAGGCAGAGTTCAGAGAATCAGGCAATATGACAACAGAGACAGATCCAGGAGTGATGCATCCACAAGCCAGGGAATGAGGACAACCTCTGGTGGCTGGGAGCTCCAGAAAGAACCGATCTTGCTGCTACTTTTATTCTAATTCTGTGAGACTCATTTCAGAGTTCTGGCATCCAGGCCCAAAACAGAATAGATGTGTGTTGTTTTAAGCCATGTATGTCATGATAATATGTTACAAAAGCAATAGGAAACTAATACAAGCCTTCTCTGGGTCTGTTTCCTCATCCATAAAATGAGGGCTTTGGACTAATACTTTCTTCTTGTTGTTATGGTTATAATACAATTTTCATGACATAAATATTTTTAACTTCCTTTATAGCTCTTCTGATGAGAACTAATTGAGTGCTCACTCTGTAGCAGATCCTGTTCTAAGCCCCTTAAATGTGTTATTCATTTAAGCCTCAAAATTAGGTTGAGGCTCAAAATAAGCCTCAAAAGCAAGGTTCCATTAGCATGTCTTCACAAATCGAGCAGGAAATCAAAGTCCAGAAATCTAAAGTCACTTACTCGAGTTCACACAGTTCTAAGTGGCAGAGTTAGGATTTTAATCCACAGAGTCTGGCCCTGTAGAACTTTTGATCTTAACCATCAAAAAGAGGCTAATACAGCCGTCCTGGTTACAGAGGAGGTCCTCCAAGTCCTGCCCAGAGTGATCTGGCTAGATAGTAAGAAATCCAACTCTTCTAAAGCCGTGGTTTTCCCTGACATTGAACCTGATGGTGTAACACCCAACACACCATTGGAGAGAGAATAAAAATAATAAAGATCCAGCTGCCTTCTCATTCCTAGAATCCAACTCTTGCATAGACACCCTGCGTCCGCCCTCCTGTTATGGCTTGTATCCAGATGTCCCCCCAAAGCCTCACGCACTCACAGGTCGGGATTTTCAGAGCTGACTGGATCTAGGGTTTGTGATACCGGAATTAAGGATGAGTGGTACTAAATTAATCCACCGATTAGAATTAGCATAGTTCTGGGCGTGAATAATGGGAAAGCCCACCTGGGTGTGGGTAGCACCACCCAAAGACTTTAGCCTGGATGGGATAAAAGAGAAAAGAAGGCTTGCTTCGCTGCTGCTTCTGTGGCTTGCTGCTTTTACTGCCTTCTGCCTGCCATGCCATGAACTCCTTCTCTTCTGTGATGACCCTGTGTCATGCCAACTACAGACTTGGACCTGGAGCCAGCCAACTATGGACTGAAACCTCTACAAACTGTGAGCCAAAATGAACCTTTCTTCCTTAACTTGGGGGGTGGGGGTTGGGTATTTTGTCTCAGCAATAAGAAAAGTATCTAAGACACCTCCACTCTCTATCCCTAATGCCTCCGCTCTTAAAAGGAGTAAGATAACCACATTGGTGTGTTTTCTCCTTCTCCTCCTTCCCAACCTCCCCAACTCAGCCTTGGGTTTGCCACCATAAGTCACTGGCAATTCACAAAATGGTTTCTGAGAAAATAGGCTCCTCTGGTGTGATGAAAGTGTAAATTTCCATCTCCTCTATATATGTCTTACTTTTCAGAGGGGGAAAAAACATTTATTGCTGTTAGCATGTTTATGAGTTCAAATAAAAATAAATACTTCTCTATTGACTGTAGTTATTATGCTCAGTTTCATGCAATGTAAGTGCTTGAAATAAAAACAGATAGGTTGGAGTGAGCGTGCATCCGTTCCAATAATGATGCGGCTCGTTTCCATAGCCTGCATCTTTGCTAATGCCCCCCTGGCTTGCAGAAGGGGAGCGCACTGCTCCATGCCGCTTTTAGGCTCCATTGTCTGATTGAATGCTCCAGGCAAGTGTGAATGTTTATTAGTGTCATGAAATGCACCTGGCAAGCAAAGTCTGGCCGTCACAGAAGAGACCGGAGTGTGGTTATGAGGGTGAGCCAGCCTGCAGCCCAGAAAGTGCAAAGCTTTCAGTGTGCAAGTCCAGCAGCAGCCCATCAAACGTGTGTACAGCACCTACTGTGTGCCTGCCATTCAGGCCAGGACCGAACCAGGGCTGAATGCTCGTAATTCAGAGGTGCCTGACCTCGGCTGATGATTTCCTAACTTTACAATAGTGTGGAAGCAATACTGCACTCAGTACAACCCCTACATTGAATTTTAATCTTTTCCTGGGCGCACAATGTGTGGGAGGCTACTCTTTTATGACACTGGACAGAGGCAGGAAGCCACAGCTCTCAGCCAGCCAAGTGATCATGAAGGAAACAACTGATACTCTGCAGTGCACTGTTACTAAGGTATGACATTCAGTAGTTAAGAAGCATGGGACGCATTTGTTGTCTATGACACGTTCAACTTAATCCCACTGTCAGTCAATATGTACTCATTCAGGCCTGGCTCCTGCATGTAGCCACAGCTCATGGAAGGCAGAGCATCTCTTTTTTGTTTGTTTTTTCATTTTTGAGTCAATTTTTTTAAACCAAGAAAATTTCTTGGTACATTTTAGATATACGTAATGATCACATTCATCGGAGTTAATTAGTACTTGTACACAATATATCTTGGTTTTTTTGGAAGGGAGGGGTGGAGAGGGGGAAAAAACCCACCGAGGCAGCGCATCTCTGTTCTGAGCGTCACTGCGTCCGCAGTGAGGCTAGACACACGGGCCTTGTCTCTGGACTGCCTGTGTTCCAATACTAGAACCATCATTTTAAAAGTAAGCAAACAGTCGTGAAACACCAACTGTGTAATAGCATTTGTTTTAGGTGCTGAGCCCAAAGCATGAAACAAAGTCTCTGCCCTCTAAATTTACATTCTAAAGCAGGGAGGTTTGCCTCCAAGTCAGTCACACCCAGATTGTTCACCAGTAGCATGGAGCTATCAGACCCGCTTCATGGGGTCGTTACAAAAATTCAATTAGAAAATGTGTCTAATGTGCTTGCCACAAGGTCTGGCACTCATTGTCAGCTACTCTCATCATCAGTGTCCATGTACACATGGCACACCTCTTCAGTGTCACTTTAGCCTCACCTTTTGTTCCAGCCACACCCACGGCCAGGTTCACACAGGTGCAACCCGAGAGCCTGATACCTGGGGTCCACATCTGGGATCCCTCACCTCCCACCCCAGGCCCGTCTGCTCATGCCAAACAGGAAGTCTTTCAGGGGGTTGGAGATTCAGCTCAAGTGGTAGAGCACTTGCCTAGCAAGTGCAAGGCCCTGAGTTTGATCCCCAGCACCCCCTCCCAAAACAAAGCCTTTGGTCTCTGTGCTTGTTATATACATGCAATTTGCAACTATGGTAGAGTTAGTGTGATGGGGAGAGCCTTCACTCACTGTGTGGTGGTAGAACTGCACTCTTCAAAAGGATGTGTTGATGTCCTACCCCCCAAACCTATTTTTGTCAGTCCATTTTATGTTACTATAACTGAACACCACAGAGCAAGAAACTTACAAAGAACAGAGTTTTATTCAGTTTATGGTTCCAAGAATGTGGTGCCAACACCTGGTGAGAGCTTTCTCGCTGTATCTTAACATGGAAAGGACATCACATCACGAGAGGGGTGTATAAGAGAGACAGAAACAAGCTGACTTTTTGAACAGACCTACTCCAAAGATAAATATTAACCCACTAGCCCATTAATCCATGAATTCATGAATGGATTATTCGATTCACAAGGTTCCCCCTACGACCCAGTGAGCTCTCAACCTCTCAACCTACCCCACCTCTCAAATAACACTAGCATGTGACTTCAGGGATTAAGTTTCCAGCACCTGAAATTTGGGGGATTATATCTAAACTATCTCACTTCTCAATGTGACCTGATATAGAAAGAGAAACTTCACAGGTGTAATCCAGTTAGGATAAGATCATGTTTGATCAAGATGGTTTCTAAGGCCAGAGTTCTTCAAAGGGATAGGGACTTAAAGACACAGAGAGAAGATGGCCATGTGAAGGCAGGGGCAGAAATTCTTGTAACCACAAACCAAGGAATGCCAGAAGGCACCAGGAGCTAGGAAGAGGCAAGGAAAGATTATCTTCCCTGAGCCTTCACAGGGATCAAGGCCCTGCCAACAACTTGATTTCAGACTTGTAGCCACTGGAACTATGAAAGGATAAATTTCTGTTGTTTGAAGCCACCCAATTTGTAGTAGTTTGTTATGGCAGCCACAGGAAGCCAATACATATAGGGTATAGAACTGGAGGGAAATATGGCACTAGGATATGTTTTACACAGCTTCTGCAATGTCCCAGGGCGGCCATGGCAAGCCTACAGCACGCGTGCCACAGGCAGCTGTCTGTTACCATTGAAAGCTCTAAAAGGTTTGCCACCTTTTCTGTCCAGGGAAATACAGACTGCCTTGACCACTCTGTGATCTGGCCTGCTGTGTTTGGAACATTCCCAGAGCCTTGCACATTCCCAGGCATGAAGACAGGTGTTTAAATTGTTACATAAAACACTTGCAGAAACTAACTCCAGCCCGAAGCCAAATGCCTTAAACCCTCCTATTAACTCCATTACCAACCCTTTCATTGTAGACACACATGGATATAACAGCCCTTTCTCTCACTGCCCATCACAAGAACCCCCTAATAAATATTTTGAACTGATCCCTGGGGCTTTTAGCGCTTCTTTCTTTGGAATCCCAACTGGCCCTATCTCAGGATGGTTTGGGGAAGCCTCTTGTGAGAATTCCCCTATCGTCATCTTGGGGGGACTCTAGCCACCGGTTTAGCCAGATGAAACACCAGACGGTTTGCACTTGGCACATTGTTGACATTCAGTAAGTATTTATTGACTGAGTAAATAAAGAGTACATAAAAATGCAGATTCAGTCATGCCCTCAAGGAGCTTTCAATCAATATATTCAAAATAAAACAATATATAAGGAAGTTATAGAGACATTTGGAGGAGCAAGAAGAACCTGAAAGTCCCAGTTCCCTGGTTCTGCATGGATGCTAAGATAGAACAGCCATTTCTAACGGTTCACTGGTTTTGATCTCTGCCTCCCTCCAGCCACATGTCAGTTAGGTTCTTACCTACAAACAACAAAATCCAGTCTGATGAATTTCAGACGTAAAGGAATTTATGAAAGAGGAGTAGGGACTTCATAGAATTTCTAAGAGGGCCAGTTTCAGAAGGATAATATTTAATTACATCATGAGGGTTTCTCTGGAGAATACAAAGCCAGGGGAAAAAATAACAGCCACAAATCAGATTCTGCTGTCTGAGTAAAGAAGTCCCTGGCTATAATCTGGGACACCCAGGAAATACATAAAGCAGCTTTGGTCTTGGGTAGATCTCTCCAATCCACAGATCACTCTAGTGAGCCAAGTACAGGGAACTAAGCCAAACAAGCTTCACCTGCCTCTTGGACTCATATGTAAACTTCAGGCCCTTGAAGGAAAACTGATTAGTATCTCTTTTCTTAAACTTTCAGATTGTCTTAGCTCATTTTGTACTGCTATGGCAGAATACTCAAGACTAGGTAATTTATAAAGAGAAGAAATTTATTTCTCACAATTCTGGAGATTGGAAAGTCCAATATGAAGACATTGGCACCTGATGAAGGTCTTCTTGCTACGCATCCCACAGTGAAGGCAGAGGGCAGAGATGGAACTCGCAAGCCTTAGCTCTTGTATAATCTGCATTAATACATTCATTAGGGTGGAGCCCTGGTGACCTAAACATCTCCCATTAGGCCTCACCTCCTGACACTGTTACACTGGGAATTAAGTTTCCAGTACACACTTGTGGGGGACAAAAGCCATAGCACAGGCATTACTAAATTTTCCCAAGCCCGCCTATCTGGCAAGAAGCAAAACCAGGGTTCCAGCCCAGAGTGCAGGCCACTGAGGCTCAAAAGTCTCATTTGTGAATAAGGGTATTGGCATCAACAGACACTTGTTAGAAATAGAGAATCTGAGGCTCCACCCAGACCAGCTGAGTCAAAATCCAAAGATGAACAAGATGCTCAGGTGATCCCTAAGCATATTAAAATTCGAGGAGCTCTGATCTGGAGCTCGTTCCTCAACTCCAGGTGTTCACAATTCTAAGAAACTGGTCTTTAGAAACCCCTAGAGAATGTTTTAGAAATAAAGCTTGCCAGACTTCACTTCAAATAAAAGTATTTAATAGCCCCGAGCTTTTAGGGTAGGGCCAGGTAACTGTATTGTCATTTTTTAAATTCCTTGGTGGCTCTAGTGATGAGCCAGGGTTGGGAACTACTACCTGACAGAATACAGCTCTTATTTCTCACTAAGAACCACAACAAACACTCTCCCAATCAGCACCACAGCAATCTCAGGAATCCCAAAAACCAGGCCCCAAGGACAATGGCAAATCAACCAGAAAACCTGATAAATCTGAAGATCTTGGTCCCAACCCCAGAGTCAAATTCAGAAAGTCTGGACGGAACCATCCTATGACCTTAGGATCCCTGGTACTCTTACTGGGAGGGGCACCACCCCACCACATAACAAATGTATTAAAAGTCATCTCCAGCCCACACTCAATATAAATGATGTGTAACTACATGAGAGTAAATTGCCTTGTGGTTGACATGTTGAAAGTTCCATTTTCTAGACATTTATTTAAATGCTTATTAATTTTGATTTTACAATTTTCTTTTTGTGTACTGTGGTCCATGTTTTATTTTTCCTCCAGGAAAATGTTTCTTTTAGACCCTTAAGAGCTAGCTTATAAGCTTTTCCACCTAGTGTTACTGCCTGAAGCACTGAATGGATAGGATGGTAGTGGTTGCAAAGAGAGCTCAGGACTCTGTTATTCTGACCAGACCCCCAGGATGACCCTGGTGAGGTGGTCACAAAGAGGGCTCAGGACTCTGTTATTCTGACCAGACCCCCAGGATGACCCTGGTGAGGTGGTCACAAGACCTCACCTGGAGAACTACTGACCTTCAGAAAGATGAGGGTGGATCTTGGGGCAAGTCTGAAGCAGGACTGTTGTGTCAGCGGGAACAGCCATGTGGGCTGGAAAGGGGAGGGAGGTCTGGAGTTCCACCGACCACCAAGAAAACCAAGTGATTCCACAGAAGCCCCTGAGCAGGTTACATTCCCCATGAGGATCGCCTCCTACAGAGAAGGAGTGTAGGATGCATGCTACAGGTATCCATGTGATCAGCACTATTCAGATTATGGCCGGGGGACCACAGGTGGTTCTCCAAGAAAAATCAGCCAAATTTGAAAGGGTCAGAACGGCAATATAAAATGCCTAAGCAGTGTGAAAGTGAGTTGACTTAGTCTGGAAAACAGAAGGCCAAATGACCATTGATGGTCTCCAAGCAAGTGATAAATGATCCTGTGGACAGGAAGTCTCCCTGCCTCAGCCTGCGGACCTGGGATTGGTGGAGATCTTGGTGATATATACCTGCCACCGCCGCCTTTTGAGAGGTCTAAGGACCTTCCAGGGCCATCTCACAATCCCAGGAAGGTGAGAGAGATGAACCTAGACAAAGTATTAGATGCATGCCCGGCCATTCCCCCGGGAAGACAGGTCTGATATCTGAGGGGACAGGATGCTATAAATGAAAGGTGGGAAGTGACATCTCAAGAGAAAAATCTCTGAGATCCTGGCAGAGGCAGAATTGCTTTAAGATACCTCCTCCCATCTGAGTGTGACCCCAAAATACTTTAAAAGAAATTCTCCACCTTCACCTTCATTGTCACTACCTCACCTTCATCACAGACGAAGGAGGCAGGATGGTGGCTCGAAGTCTTCAGAGAAAGGACAGACAGGTCTGGCAAGAGATAACAGGGAATCCTCAGCCTGCTTCCCAGCTCTGACATGACCACTTAAGAGCCCTGAGTGTCGTTCCTAATGACAGCGCAAACACGTCCAGAGGTGTCAGGAATGGAGGGACTTCATGGGGTTGAGGTTCTAGATAAAGTCAAGTCTGGTTCTGGGGAAACACGTCCCTGTTGTCCATGTGACCTATTAGCACCCACACATGGACAAGGCCTGGGAAACAGGAATAGAAAGTGGTAGTGGCCAGATGGCCAGTTCACACAGGGAGCCTAAAGGCCTCGGTCCCTCCCAGAATGGCAGACGCCCTGGAACTCAATCAGAATCTACAGACATGAACAAAACAGAGAGAAAGGAAGCCATCCACACTTACTCCACTGATGGCTACACGCTCCGGCTGGGTGCATTAATTCAATCCTTCCTATGCCTCCAAAGATAGATGCTATCTTCATTTTCATTCGGTTTGTTTGTGAGGGGTTGTTTGTTCATTTGTTTTTTGAGACAGGCTCTTACTACGTAGTTCAGTCTGAACTTAAAGTCACTATGTAGCCCAGATTGGCCTCAAATTCATGGAGATCCTCCTGCATCAGCCTCCTGAGAGCTGGGATTACAGGCAGGCACCACCATACCCAGCATTAGCCTCATTTTCAAGTGAGGAAACGGACAAGAGAGGTTTCGCTTTTAGCACAAGGTCACAATGAAGCTTATATTTGAACCCGCTCTGTCTTACCCTCACCCCTGTTGCCCATACAAACTTAGCAGTAGTACGAACCAAAGAGAGGGAAGTGGGACTCCCTCCGAACACCCGGACTCTGAGGTCCTGGAGACTGGCTCCAGAAAGCCCTCACATTAAGGAAGCAGGAGAAAGCCGCCCTGTTACCTTGCCGCTGTCTCGTGGTACAGAAACCCGGAGACAAGCACATTCGGCCCGTGGTATTCTGGGCTCAAGGGCTGGTACCTACCCCTCTCTGTTCTCTTCCTGCCTCAGGGACCCAACAGCCTGAATGTCCAGTGGTTTGATGCCAGCTGCACAGAGGGTAACAGACGGCGCCCCCAGGGACACCAGATTCCTACCCCCACCCCACTCACACACCCAGCGGCCCTGCACTGGGCTGCCACAGTCACTCTGGCTCCAGCACCGCAGCGCTCTGCAGCCGTGTGAGCAGATGTTCCCCTCGCACATGGCTGGACTTGGAGCTCAGCAGTGACGGACAAGCATCACTGACCAGGCTGAATGGAGGGCAGCTGCAGAAAAGGGGAAGGAGGCCCAGCTCCACCCACGGCCCATCTCTGTAGGCAGGACAGTGGTCACCTCCCTAGGCTAGGACAGCAAGGACACCTCAGACAGCCGTGTGCCCAGCGCAGCTCCTGCCTGCCACAGCTGCGGGGCTCAGCACCCCAGCCGGGGCACCCAGAATGCCTTGAGAGCCACAGCCAGCTGCCCTGCACCTCACGAACGGTTTTCCGTGCTTATTCTCCTGTGACAGAATGACCCTGTTACTGCAGTGTCATCACTGCAAATGGATTATAATTGTCCAAGAAAGACCTGAGCGTGTTACAGAGAAGGCCACCGGGAACCATCTGCCCGAGTATGCCAAGGTTGTCCCTGGCGGAAGGACTGCAACTGAGGTTTATTTTCTTCTTCTCTATCTGTACTTTATTTTCCTTCTACTACTTCTATGCTGTTTTAGTTACTTAAAGCCATTTGGCACATCAGGCTCCAACCCTCTTGGTGTGTTGAAAATGAGATCCTCCTTGAAAGTCAGACCTAACGACAAACCTCACATGCCAGTGGTCACCCAGGGTCAGGGGTGCCCTCAGGCCCGCAACGTAACTTCATAAGAAGATAATGGAGAAAGTGCGGGATAGTAGAGACCCTGAGACCGTGGGGACAAGCTGACAGTGGAAGGGTCAGAAATCTGAACGCAGCAAACCAGACGTATGCACATCTCATACTGCATGCTTTTTTCCTTTCAATTTCTCCTTAATGCTCGGATTTATCTTGAATTTCTGTATCTTTTGGCAGCACTATAAGAAAGCAAGAAAAAAGTTTTGTTTCCACTAAGACCCGATCTTTAAAGCAGGGACCAGCACCCACATAGAATCACTATTTCAGTGATCAGGGTCATTGGGCTGCAAGGATTCCTCCCCCAAGGTCAAGTGAAGTTCAGGAAGAGGGAGCCTTGTAGCAGACAACCTTCCCTACCTGCCAGGCTTTCCCAGTAATGCTGAAATGTTTGTTTGTGCTGTAATAAGGCTCATTAAACTGGGGTGATTTTAAAAAACTGCACAAATTCATTCATATCTGTGCACATTCATGAGCTTCATCTGATTCAGCTGATGGTCATCTCTGTCAGGAATATGCCTCAATCACCAAAAAGTAGAGCTCCCTCACTGTGGCCCTCCAGGGCGTACCCCCATAGGGCTGTCTCTGAGTGTCGCCCCAGGGGCCACAAGCTCCCTACAGCCTGCGGGCCAAATCCAGCCTGCCACCTACTCTTGCAAATAAAGTTTTATTGGAACACAGCCATGTTTCTTAAGTGTCGATGGTGGTTTTATGACTTGTCTATGGCTTATGAACTGTCTATATGGTGGCAGGAGGTACTTGTGACGGACTGTATGGACCACAAAGCCTAAGATGTTACCTGACCCCTTTGGAGTTTGCTCACCCCTCCATAGACCAAGATGTGAAGGCCCCCCCTTCACAGCCCCCAGATGTCAAGGCACCTCTTGAAATGTATGAAGAGTAGGCCTGGGGGACAACAGTAGGCAGGAGCTACAGAGGACAGATCAGGACTTTGATGAGTAAATCCAGCTCTGGAGCCCAGAGGACCCTCCCAGCACGTCTATTGCCATCTTCTGTGCCCTTCCTCAGGGCTACCAAAAGGTGGCCATCTTGGCAGAGACAGAACTTAGAATTCTGGAGCATAGAGTCAGATTTGGGAATCATAAAGCAAGTTTTCTCTGATTACCTTTCCTCACTTGCAAAATGGTATAATAGAATTTCTCTAACAAGGATGTTGTGAGAATCAACACCATACTCAATAAATGTTCTAGCAGCTAGTAGGAACGGTGGTGCTGCAGCAATAGGCCATCCTTAGACCACATCCCACTCGGAGACAGCAGCCGCCCACCTCCCCCTCTGACAAGGACGTGGGAATAAGAGGGAAGACCCCAAAAGGGCTTTGCTCACAGCCCAGAACCTGGAAACCAAGCTCAGGTGGGAAGCTTCCTTTGGCTGCAGCAAGATGTTAATTCTCTGGAATTATTTCAATAAGAGATTTTTCCTCATAGATATCGATCATGTTCCCTAATTAAACAGCATGTGAGCAAAACTAAAGAGAGAGACTGAGGACCTCCAAATTCTTTATGCAGTAGTAATAAAAGGAGATGAACAGATAAACTAGAAGTATACCACATTTTGCTACTTCCTGGTATCTTCCAGATCAGTGAATTAAGCCATAACTTGCTTTTTTTTTTTCACTGAGTTTATTTTATAGAATGATCTGTGTGTGGTGGGGGAGGGGGTAACCTGAGACACCCCAAATTACAAATCCTTCATCCCGTAGACTAAAAGCAGAACTCCTGAGGTAGACGCCACCAGAGAGGAGAAAGAGCCTTCTTCACAAGAGACAGGCAGGTAAGCAAATAGGATGAGAGGCTGGGCTCTGGGGAGCTCTAATCAGAGAGATTCCAAAATATTTTCCCTTCCATGAAATGTTTTGCACAGTACCTACTTTCCCAAAAATCTTCCTCTCTCTTCAATTCTGTCTTAATAATTTTGCTCAATTAGCTGCTAATGCATTTTAGCACCTGCTAATCTCCCTTAAAAAAAAAAAAAGGTTACAGGCTAATCCAGGAATTGCTGTATTCTCAGCTGAGGAACAGAACTCTGTGATCCTGCATTTTCTCAGGTCTGAGAAACCAGTTTTTAAAAGCATCATCTATGGTTTAATAACAGCTCAGGTGAGGGACCACAGTCCCTAAAATGTGTATACTGACTTTAAGACATACATGATTCAGATACACTAAAATGTGTTTGGGCTGAAGAAGTAGGATAGGTCTAGAGGAGAAAATAAGAAAAATTACAGCGGCTACAATAGCTGCCATTTACTGGGCAGCTACTACGTTCCAAGGACATGTTAGGTTCTCTCACTGATCCTTACACCCCGGAAGATACTGTTACCCATTTTACAGATAGAAACTCAGGAGTTCTCAATACCTTGAACAGCTGAAGCTCAAAGTACCCAAACCCAGAGCAGCAGAGCTCCACAGCTTGCTCCCCCTTACAAAGCCAAGGATGGAGACCCCAGGTCCTACCAGAGACTTCAGCCAGAAATGAAGTCCCTAAATTGAGACAAGTATAAGAGACAGAGAAATGCCAAATTCCCATGGAGAAGGCTGACAGCTGGGGCCTGTGGGATGCAGTCCCTTCCCCTAAGTGCTCCAAAGTCTCCCTGTTCAATAAAATATTTACAAACACACTTGCACAATCATTATTAAAACTAGGAGGAAACAGACCGGAAAAGTAGGTGCCAGCAAGACAGAGTAAGACCATGCTGAGGGCGGACATGGTTCCCCGTGCCTCAGCTCAAGATGGCAGGCCACACCCCTCCACAACACTCCAAGTGCAATGCCCTTGCCGACTCTTCCCTTACCTCTAGGCTCCTCCCTCTGCAAGCCCTCTGCTAGTCACTCAGCTTTCTCTACCTCCCCCACAGTCCTCAGGAGCTAGAGAAGGTGGAGTTGTGAAATAGCTTCAGCTGCTCCCCTAATTGCAGATATTAAGAAGGAATCCAATCAACCCAGCCACACACGGCCAAGAAGGGATCGATTCCAGCCCTGCCGAAGTCCCCAGGTTTCATCTGTGCAGCTCAAAGACATTGTCACAAGATGGGCCGGTCCATGGCGAGCAGGGCAAGGCCAGTGCTTAGAAGAGGCTTAGGGTTGCCCACTGAGGATGAAAAAAAGGAATCAAGATGTGTGTTCCATACATGCACCAACCCCACACCAGGAATGTAAACATTATGTACTTCGAGCATGTACTGATAAAAATTATAAGGAAATAAATGAAATTTGTTTGAAAGAGCTGCCCCCTGAATCATCAGTGTGGAGTCCCTAGTGCATAGACAATAGCGAAATGTACTAAGTGATGAGTTTGAGTACTTATGCTTGTTCTTAATATAATTAATTTGTAAGTTACAGGACTTAATTATTAACAATGACTTTAATAATCAGTCCCCCAAATTGCTGAAAATTTGGAAGTTGGCTTTCACAAGCTGATGCTTGTCAAATCAAGCATACTGCTGATCCAAAGTTCCTACATTACAGAAGGCAGAGAGAGAGAAGACCGCACCATTGCTATTTTGAAATACTTGAATGAATTTTACTTGGAAGAAGAATGAGTCAGTCCTAGGTGGATAAAAAAATTCAAAATCACTCTAAGGGAAACTTTTTAACAGACCAAACTGTCTAAATACTTAACTGATTTCGTAAGTAGATACTGAGTTCCCCATCACCAGAAACATCCAAGTGCTTGACAAGTGGAGAGAGTGCAAGCTCCAGATAGATGTTGAATTAGAACAGCATTTTCCAAACTACAACTTGAAATTTAAGACAAAATTTTAAAATGAAGTAGAACAGAAAATATAAGCATTTTAGGAATTACTTTGTAAAACTTATATAATACATAGATAATTTGTGGATAATATATATGAATAATATGTATGTATGTATATTATGTCATGCTTTAAATTACGTTTTTTACGGACCAAAGAAGTTTGCAAAGTATTAAAGCAATAAGGTCCCGTCTAACCTTGAGATTCTATGATTTCATAATATCACATGAGCTGTCATTTGATAGGTACGTGCTGACTCCCCTAAAAGACAAGAACAAGGATTGTGATTGGCTGCTATATACACCTCCAGCCTCCAGTCCCACATCTGGTTCACCAAATGTCCTTAACGACACATTCAGAGAAGGAAGCAATGGTAGAAAGGAACATAAGCAATGTTCTCCCATTCAGTCACATACAATTCACTGCTGAAGAATTAAGCTCACAAGGATGTTTTCCCAGCTTCTGTCCCCGGAATGTTCCTTCAGATGGCAGGAAGTGCTCTGCATACCCCAGCCTGAACCAGGGGTGCTCCCAGAATAATGGCGGGGGGGATAGTGACCTATAGACAGCATTAAAAAGAGCCTTATGTGGAGTGTTTGCCTGCAGCTCTTCAGAGAAGAGGGCACCAGAAGCCACTGTTATGGGAAGAAAGATAAAGTGGCGTCCAGGGCCTGTGCAAGAGACAGCAGGAGAAGGTGGCAAGAGGTGGAGATATAACGCAGAAGGCAGAGGGAAGGCAAGAGAGAGGAGATGGAAACTGGCAAGTGGTTTTTGTTAAGAAAAGTCATGGAAAAGCCACATGGAGACAGAAGACGGCCATGCTCAGGAAGTGTGCGCTTGTGATTATTTATTTTGTGTTTATTTCTCCCTCCGAATTCTAAATTCCATGACAAGACTCATGGGCTGATTTGTCCCTGGACCCTCTTCAGAAAGCAATAAATATTTGTTCACTCAACATTAAGATGAGCTTGTTAAGACAGAATCTATTACAACAGGGAGCCCCACGGCCTAAGCTAAACTGGGGCTGCCTCCCATTCTGAAAATTGCTAACACAGCACAGCCCTCAAAAACGCTGGTGCTGGAGCAAAGATTAGAATCCACTTATTCAACATCCAACAAACTTTTTACATGGAATTTATTTTTAATTGCTATATCAAACATTAAAACTATACATATTAATGGGATAACAAGTGATAACATTGTACATATTGTACAATGTTTAAACCAAGTAAACATACCTATTTCCTCAAACATTTATCATTTTTATGGTAAAACTTCCAAAACTCTCTCCTCTAGCTTTTTGAAATGTACAATACATCACTGTTCTCCATCATCACCTACTACACAATCACACACCAGAACTTCCTTCTCCCATGTAAGTGCTACTCACGATCCATTGATGAACCTTTCCACATCTCTCCCTTCACACTTCAATAAGTAATTTTTGAGACCCAGCTGTGTTCTAGTTGCTTTTCCAAGCGATCAAATGTTAATAGTCAAGTCAAGGTCTTGGTGGGGTGGCCACCGGCTTCCCCTATTTTCACAAAACTGAATCCACCAGGCAGATCTACCCAAACACAAAGGAAAAGGCTCATCTCCCAGCTGACCTAAAGAATTGGTTGTGGAGCTTAGAAGGTAAGATGGAGGGAGTGTTTCATATTTCCAGCTCTCCCCTTGTTCTTAGCAAAGTGCTGAAAAGATGGAAAACGGGTGATCAGTCCACAGTTCAGTTAAGGATCCTCTCCAGAAGGGAGACACAGGGCAGACCTAGGACCGTCATACACACACATCATGCAGTGGAAGAGATCTTCGCAGAGCAGCTGGGGAGACAGACTCCGCAGGAAGCGGGAGCAGAGCGCACAGTGACTCCCCCCAGCCCAGCGGCCAACAGGCCACACAGCACCGCAGATACACACATTAAAGTGACTCTACACTCTTGACTTTGTCGCGCACTAACTAGGAAAGTGCTAAACTTCCTGAGACTCAGTTTCCTTGCCTACACAGTGAGAATCTCAGATCCCACCATCCAGGGGCACGCTGAGGAATCGGGAGTGTAACCGCCAGCGCACTGGCTGGCACGTAGCAGACAATGCTAAGTAGCTGATGTAGTATCAACTACTACGCCTGCGGGGCAGTCGCAATCGCCGTCTTCACTCCCAGGAGGCCTTCCTGGGCGGCTTGCTGGCGCTCCCTGATCCCAGGCAGCCTGGCTTGGTCCCAGATGGGCCGGCTCGCCGGTGCCGGGGCCCTCACCTTTCTCACTCTTCCTTCACCTCTGGGGCTGCTGGCTTCCCCACAGCCTCTGAGAGCTCACTCCACGGTGCTGGCTGTTCTGCCTTTCCTGGTCTCGCTCCTCCTTCTTCTCAGGCCACCTCTCCCTGCTCCCCAGGTGGGTGCGTCGCTTTTCTTCCCTTCCTCACGACACCCAAGATTAGTCCCCATCTTGCGCCATACTCCGTACTCAGTACAAAAGTGAAATCAATAAAGAGTGGACGACTGTCCAGTTTCAACAAATGTATGTGCTTTTTACATATTCTGCCTACTTATATTAAAAATGGAAGGAGAAAAAAAAAAACACTGGGGAGGTAAGTTTGGCCCAGAAACCTTGGAGAATCAAAACAAGTAGAATTAAGGAGATATATATATATATCTAGATAGTAGAATTAAGTAGTAAGTAAGTATATATATAGAGAGAGAGATAGATAGATAGATAGATAGTAGAATTAAGTAGTAATTAAGTATATATATATAGTAGAATTAAGGAGATATATATATATGTGTGTGTGTGTGTATATGTGTGTGTGTGTCTGTATCTCCTAATAAAGATTACCTAAAAGAAATAAATGAGTTCAGCAAGATTTCAGAATATCAGATCAATATACATAAATCAATCGTATTTCTATATACTTGCAATGAACAATTTGAAAATGAAATTTAAAAAACAATTGCATTTACAATAACATCCAAAAGTAAAACCCCTAGGAATTCACAAAAGTGCCAAAACTTACACTCTGAAAACCACAAAACATTGTCTAAATCAATTAAAGGAGACCCAAAAAATAGAAAGACAGCCAGTTCCTGGATCAGGAGACATCAGACATAGTGTTAAGATGGCAATACTCCCAAATTGATCTACAGACTTAATATAATCTCTAACAAAATCCCACTCTCTTTTTTAGCCAACATTAACAAACTCATCCTAAAATTTGTGTGAAAATTCAAGGAATCCAGTATAGCCAAAAGAATTTTGAAAATAAAGTTTGGAGGACTTACTTTTCCTATTTCAGAAGTTACTTCAAAGCTGCAGTAACTGAGCTAGAGTTACACTGATACAAGGCTAGATACATAGATTACTGAAATAATCCATGACATACAGAGGTGCGTAATCGATGCAATTGACTTAGAGGGCCTGGTCATCATGTCCCTTCTACCATGGACGTTGGGGATTTGGCTGGGCATAGACAGCTTTTCCAATACACTTGGTCAAGCATTTGGTAACAAGGATAATTTTAATTTGGCAAGGATAAACCAGTTTCAGTTTCAAAGAAACATTTTTTCTTACAAAAGGAAAAAGAAGCAAATGAATCAAATGAAACGAAACATGCCAAAGGGTGGGAAGCCTGAGCCAAAATGATGAGATCCCCATCTGAACTGGAAATCTTTTTCTTCTCTCCTTCCTCCACACAAACAAAGGTAAAAACCAACTCACAGGTCTGAATCACTCACAGAGGAAGTAGGAACAAGTGCAGAAAGTCTGGAACCCCTGAAATCCAGGCATCCAGCCCCCAAGTTTATGCTTTTACTTCATCTGCAAGAAATAGAAATATCACCAACAATGGCTTAAATTATAAAAACACTATTACTTAGCGGACAAGAATCCAAGGTAGGTGGTCCCAGTGTAAGTCCTTGGAATTTAGTTCCATCAGTCTTTCATACTTCTCACTGTCAGGAAAAAAGCTCTATCCCAGAAGCCCCAGTCTTGCTCTTACAGCCCTTTCCAAAACTTGGTCACCATAGACTAACATACAGAGAAGGAAGGAAAACCGACCAACTTGATCTCATTTTAGGCACCTCCCCATGTTCACTTGGCCTGGCTGGCTCCATGATGGTGAGAGCGGAGTTCTGACGTAGCCTCCACTGATCTACCAACAACTCTGGCTCTCAATCCTGGTCTAATGCAACCACATAGCTTGTGGATATGGCTACTATTCTGTATTTGTAAATTGTGTGATGCTTTTAAAAAGGTTTTTCTTACCATGGACCATAGGGAAAAAACAGTTTAAAAGCACCTGTGCCTTCCTGCCCCCTCTACCTGAAACCATGAGCTACAGAGCCATATACTAACAAGCGTCCCAGACCACCTACCAGTAACAAGTGGTGAGAGAGATAGCAGCGCGTCTCTCCCCTCCACAGAAGACTGTGTAATTACATGCTTCCTTCACGGAGCATTAAATTCACTCAGAAAAAATTGATCAGTTCTCATGTTTCTTGCCTATTTTTAAACTCTTTGACCTGCTCAGCAGGGACCCTGACCCAGCCATGGAGAAGTGTGAGGTTCAGAGTCCAGACAGTGACTGAGGCCAAGCCCTGTTTACAAGCCACGCTCTGAACAGGCTTCAGGCAAATGTCCACCCAGAACCCAGAGAGCTGAAACTTTTAGATTAATCCTGACTCTGTCCACTTCTGTCACATTCACATGGGAACAGCTCCAGGGAGAGGGGAACCCTGAACTGTGTTCCGACACTCAGCTCTCACTTGCCCTTCTTCTCTTGAGGCCCCCAGTGCTGCTTTTCTCAGCCCAAGTCCCACGTACACCCTCCCTTTCTTGACTTTTGGATGTGCTTGCCTACTTGTCTCCTCTTGTATTAGCCCATTTCCTGTTACTATCGTGAAATACTTGTGGCTTGGTACTTGATAAAGAAAAGAGGTTTATTTAGCTCAGTTTTTGAAGGTGGAAAGTCCAAAGTTGGGCAGCTCCATCAATTTGGCCACTGCTGAAGACCTAGTGGCAGATCACATCATGGTGGTATTACATGGGCAAGGGAGCGAGCACATGGCAAGACAGAAGCCAGAGAGACTTGTCAAGGTGGATCCAAGCACTCTCTTTTATAACAGTTCTCCCATGAAAATAATTCTCCTGTGTGAGAATTACATCAATTCCTTCCAAGGGCAGTGCCCACAGTGACCTAATTACTTCCATCAACTCCCACTTCCTAAATTTTTCACACCACCTGCCAACACCACCACGCTAAGGACCCAGCTCCCAACACTGAACCCTTCTGGCACAAACCACATCCAGTCCTTAGCATTCCTCTAGCAAGCTCCCTCCTCTACTCTTCCCTGGCAGGTGAGACCGTGAACTCTGGGTGCAGACAGCCTAGGTTCAAACTCCAGCCCACCATGTCCTGCCTGGGGTCTCTGGGCAATTGCTCAGCCCCCAGTGACTTGGTTTCCTTATCAGTAAAACAGGGTAATAATGCCTCTCTCCCAGGATTGCTGTGAGGACCGAATGTTTATGGATAGGTGATGTGCTCTGAGCACTTACAACAAGGCATTCATTATTCTAAACTTGTAGATTGTCTTGAAAGTCACCTAAAACACTCAAGACTATGTCCAGAGCATATAGGTGCACCCCCAAAAATTATCTATGGTTATGACGTTATTATTATTATCATTATTATTATTATTTGGCAGTCCTCTTCCTTGTCTCACCCCACAGTAATTTAAGCATTCATTCATTCATTCATTCACTCATTTGGCAAAATCATCCCCACTTCTCCACTCTTGGGTAGCCCCAGGCTGGAATGGGGAAGACCAGGCCGTACAGGATTTGCAGACTGGTCATCCATTCCCCTTCCCTGTTGGACTGTTAAAGCCTACATGGACTTGAAGTGTGTTGATAAAGCTCTATCATTACGCAGCATGACAATATTTTGATAGCCACGTCTCTAAACAAGAACCAGCATGGACTGCTCTCCATGAAGCTGCCAAGAAACCCTGTTGGGGCACCCCAAACCCATGGGTGGCACCTGGTGGGATTTCTTCATGCCCACCCACCTCCATATCCCAAGTAGAGGCTGGAAGTGAAGGACATGGAGAGAGGTGGTCCTGGACAGGGTGACAGCGGGCCAGTAGACAATGGCCAAGAGGAGCAGCAAGTGCTTTGCTGCTTCCCTGTGGAGTCTCTCAAGTTCTCTGATTGATAATCTCAGAGATGGGTGTAGTAGTCTACCTTCCTTCTCTCCCTCCCAGAACACTGTGCATATTGAAAGAAATATTAGGTAAGGAAGGGCTTCGGGATCCTCAGGGGGCAGCACCCGTGGAAAAGAGGAGCACTATCCACATTACATTTCAGTACAGAGTGAATGAGTTGAGGGCAGAGGTTGTAACTGTGGCCCCATCTAGTCTGCGGCCGGATTGTGCTTGTGCTTGGCTCATCCTCTGGGGTGTATTTTTTTAATGTGTATTATTTGTCACAGCATTTAAAAATGAGGAAATTTCACATAAAAACTCTAGATTTCTGTCCTGAAAACTCAAAAAGATCCAGCAACAATTAGCTAAAGCTGAATAGTATCTGCCCTTTAGGCAGGGCCAGGAGGGAACTCAGTTCACCCACAGAAACAGAACCCCCCACCCCAAACCCCAAACATGTAGAGATTTCTCCTGTCCCAACAGACATAGGTACACACAGAGCACACAAACACACACACATCCCCTTTACACTCATTCATTCACCTCAGCAGCCCGGCCTGTGTGTATCTCAGTTTAAGATTCCTGGTCCAGCATTGAAACATCAGCTCTGAAGAAATCACGCCGCACTGATAATTTCAGCTCTACCACTCACTTGCTATGTGACCCTAAATTACTTCACCCCTCTGAGCTTCAGTTTCCCAGTTTGTTCAATAAGCATTCGTTTAGTCAACCAATATTTATTGCATGCATATTCTAAGCCAGGTATTCAGCAAACAAAATGAACAAAGCAGACATTAAATAAACAAATAAAAAAACCAAACAAGATGATTTTCTTATTTTGATCCTACTATGCAAAAACTAAAATAGGATGAGGTTGCAGAGAATAGCTGGTGGGGTTTGGGTCCCAGGGCCCCTTTGAGCTAAGAGGATCAGGAGTGGCTGGAGAAATTGGCGGAACTCACTTCTGGGGCTATCTGGGGACCAAACGTGTGGAATTTAAACACAGAGTCAAGCACCTGGAGGGCACCCTGATCGCAGGGACCAACAAACACCACACTGGATTGAGCCGGAGGAGGAGGAGGGGTGAGTGGGGGAGGGGCAGCTTCCAGGAGCAGGTGGGGCCCAGGCCGCCAGCCCCCACCCACCAGCCCCACACTTCAGAGCTGCTTTCAAAGCCTCCGCAATTATCCCATCTATAAATACAGCCTCTGAGCAGAGAGGGCAGAAACACAAGCAGGAGGATTTAACCCTCGAATGGGCCTCCCAGTCTCTCCTTCCCTGCTAGCCTTCCCCTCTCCTCCCCCTCCTCCCAACCCACCTACCGCCCCTCCCCCGCCCGGAGCCCTGCCCACCAGCAGCTGAGTCAATGTTTGACTTGTGCAAACAGCCTCCCCTCTGCGATCTGCAATGGATGTATTGCGGGCAGTGGATAAAAATCTATTACTCAGGGGTATTTATTCTACACGCCCGTGGCGCTCTGTGTCAGCACTCACACCAGCCCAGTGCTGGGCCACGGGAGGGGTGTGCTTCAGAGGGTCCCTGGTATGTCTGTCTCCTCCTCGCTCTCCTGGGGGCTGCAGGCCCAGGACTGATGTACATGGGTACATGGGGGGGGGGGGTTGTTTAGATAAAAGCCATGTTTAGATTTTCCATTCATCCGATGTTAAACAAACACCTACTGACTAGATCGCCTCACACCTTTCTCTATCTAGCACATCCAGGAGGCTCCATAGACCTGACAATTTTTTCACTACACCTCGCAGTCATATCATCAATTCTGGGTTCTATCAACTTCATTGCAACTATTATTAACATAAAACCACCCACCGTTATCACAACATCAAGCACCATTATTCATATAACCTCTTTTAATTCCAACCATACCTTTTTTCTCCCTTCCAGTCTTATCAGCAGGAGTTACTATACTATTAAGAGTGTAGTATATTATACTGGTTCTCTGCTCACTGTCCTTCTTGATTCCCAGAACATCACAGTTTTCCTCCCACCTTGAGATACTCCTGTTCCCACTATCTGGAAAAGTCCCACTCGCTTTCTAATCAGAGACGCCCTCCCTGGTACCCCAGCCTATATCAAATCTCTTCATACAACTCGATATGCATTGTTGCTAGTGGGATTTGATCATACACCCCTTTCCCCCATACAATGCATCCTGGAAGTTATGTGTCTGCTGATACTTGTGACTGGATCCCTACAACAAGCATGGTGTCTGGAACCTCATCAGAATACAATAAATAATAGTGAACAGGTGAATGTGTGAATGAATAAAAGCATGCACGTGTTCGCACCATGAAGTGTGCAGAAGAACCATCACAATCCCCAGAATGCAAGCACGTAGGGTCTGGGGTAGGCCTGGCTTGCTAAATCCTGGGGAGCACCTCGCCCAGCACTTGGCACATTCCATGCCCAGTGAACACGAGGGATTGCATTGCATCAGGGAATATTCCTGCCACCAAGGAGTTCTCATTTAGAATGAGCCAGTGAGGGGAAAATCCCCAGTGAGGGGATTTTCAGGAACAGTGCAGCCCCATTCAGATACTTTTTTTTCTCTGTGAAGCTACCATAACACGCATTAAAAGCAAGTTGTAAAGTTGGTATAAAAAGTCAATTAATTTTAACCATTGGCACAAAGGGAATCAATAGCAGGTGAATTATAGTCTGAGTATGAAATGTGAGTCCCCAGGAGTAAACGGTGGTAGACAGAGAAAGAGGGCTAGTTCTGGCTAGGATACTTAACAAAAGGTTCCCTAGTGAAGGTAGGAGAGACATGGGCCACATTCGTCTGGGGAAAAGAGAAGACTTCCCTAATTAATTTAGTCAACAAATCTTAATAGGATACTACAGGAAAAGCTCCAAGGCCAGCGCCTATCCTGGGGGAGCACTCAGTCTGACCCTTTGGCCGTTGCCCATGACCGTACACTAAGTACCTGGTTCAGGCCTAAGCTGTGGGCAAGCAGTGGTGGGTGGATGAGAGCCCAGCTCTCCTGGAGCTTTGTTCCAGCAGTATAAGTAGACTAAGAAGTCATTTCAGAAGAGAAGTGCTACAAGGAAAATCAAAGGACTGGCACAGACCAACTTCAGACAAGGAGGTCACGGAGCCTCCAAGCAGGTGAGGTGACTGTAGAGGTAAGAATGGGCCACACAGGAAGGGCCAGGTGGGCAGGGGCAGGACAGGATGTCTGATTGAAACCTCAGGAATTTTCTTCTCTATGTCTTTCCCAGAAGAGTCCTTTGGTTCATCCAGCTGGAATGTACTCACTTTCAGGCCTCTTAACATACTGAACATCTGAACATTTCTATGTGGACAGAAATCTGGGGATTCAGAAGTTAAATTGCAATGTTCTCATGGAAAGCTTTGTGTGTGTGTGTGTGTGTGTGTGTGTGTGTGTGTGTAAGAAAAGATCAATGCTACCCCTGACAGAGATCTAGGCTTAGGGTGGTGCTGTGACCACGAGGGCCAGTTCGACCCCGCTGCACCCAGCATTTGCCTTCCTCTTCCTCTTCCCTGAACATACTGTTTTAATTCTTTCCTACTGCTATTACAAGATAACTTAGACCAGGCAATTTATAAAGACTTTTCACAGTTCTGGAGATGGAGAATTCCAAGATCGAGGCACAGGCCGGTTCACTATCTGGTGAGGGCTTGTTCCTCATAAATGCTACCATCCAGATCCACACATGGATGAAGAGCCAAAGGGTTAGAAGGGCCCTTGTTAGTTCCCTCAGCCCTTTCATGGGAGCATCAATCGTATTCACAAGGGTAGGGCCCTTATCTGACCACTCCCCAAGGCCCTACGTTCTAATACTATCACCTTTGAATCCAAGTTTCAACATATGCATTTTGGAATTTTTGAAGGACATGCACCTCCTAACCATACTATTCTGCTCCTGATCCTCAAAATCCATGTCATCTTTACATGCAAAATACATTCACTGAATCCCAGTAGCCTCAAAAGTCTTAACGCCCTGTCATACCAACTCAAAAGTCTGAAGTCTAGAGTCTCAGCTAAGTTAGACATAAGTGATATTCAAGGCACAGTTCATCCTGAGGCAACCTGCTTTCCATATGCTTCCAAAGCACAGTAGTGGGACAAGTTCAGGAGAGACATTCCCATTCCAAAAGGGGGAAATGGGGAAGAAGACAGCGATAGGTCACAAACAAGTCCGAAACCCAAGACAAATAGCGTTCAACCTTGAAGCTGAAAAACAGTTTTTGACTTCATCCCCTGCTTTGGTGTGAGGCGCCCAAGGCCTTGGAGATCAAACTGCTTTTACCCTGGACTGCAGTTTGATCTCCAAGGCCTTGGGCGCCTCACACCATGGCCTTGCTGGGCACAAACTACTTTGCTCTTGGAGGCCAAAGTCAGCACCTGCAGCTCTCACAGCGTGGGGGAGCACACTGGTGGTTCCACAGGTCCGGACGGTGGGGATGCCTGGTCGCCGTGGTAGGCATTGCTTCCTGGGGGCTCTGTCAGGGCCCTGCCCTGTGGCAGTTCTCTGCCTAGGCCCAAAGTCTGTGTGATGTGTTCTGTGAAATCTAGGTGGAGTTAACCATGACTCCCCAGTTTTTGCATACTTCGCATTTGCAGAATTAACCCACGTGGAGGCAGCCAAGGTTCATTTCTTGTGTCTTCCAAAGAAGCAGCCCAAGCCAAACCTGGCCCACTTGAGCCACAGTTGGATCAGCCATGGAAACTCACCTAAACGCATGGACCAGCAAGTTGAGGGGGCCCAGAGGTCCCACAGGCACTCAGGGGACTTCATTTGAAACCATTCTGCCCTCTAGACCATGGGCTGTGATGGGTGGGGCAACAATGAAGTTCTCCAAAATCCCTTCAGTATCATTCTTTCACTGTCTTTATGGGTAACACTTGGCTTCCCTCCATCTACTTCAATCTCCCATCAAATGTTCACTTGGCCACAGTCTTGGTGTTTGCTCCCAAGCATGGTGTTTTATCATTTCATGGTCAGGCTTAGGATTTTCCAGGTTTTTAACTTTGGCTTCCTTTTTTTATTATAAATTCTGTATTTAATTCATTTCTCTCTTCTCATACTTTACTACAAGCAGTCAAGAGAAGTCATGCGGCACCCTGAACACTTCGCTTAGCTGTTTCTTCTGCCAAATATCCTAGTTGATCACGCTTAAGTTCTGCTTTCCATAAATTATTAGAACACAGGCACAATTCAGCTCAGTTCTTTGCCACTTTGTAATAACATGGCATTTCTTCAATTTTCTAAGATCTTCCTCATTTCCATCTAAGACTTTACCAGGATGACCTTTACTCTGCCTATTTCTACCAACATTCTGATCATAACTTCTTAAGTAATCTCTAGGAAATTTAGATCCCTCTATAGTTTTCTTCTTCTGAGTTCTCCTCAGAAAGCCCTTTATGGTCCATTCTTTTCCTATTACCCAGTTCCAAAGCCAATTCTACCTTCTCACCTGTTATTGCAACAGCCCACTTTTCAGTACAAATTGCTAATTTGTCTGTTTTTGCCACTATAACAAAATACTTGAGACTAGGTAATTTATAAATAACCAAAACCTAGTTTCTCACAGTTCTAGGGGCTGGGAAGTCCGGACCAAGGTATTGGGAGTTTCAATGTCTGGTCTCTGAGTCTAAGATGGTGCCTTGTTGCTGTGTCCTCACACGGTAAGGATAAGAAGGTACTAATACTTTGTTCACATACGAAAGAAATGAAAAGGCAAAGATGGCTCCTTCAACCACTTTGAGTGGGGGGGTGCTGGGGGTTGAACCCAGGGCCTTTTCACTGAGTTATATCCCCAGTCCTTTTTAAAATATTATATTCTGAGACAAGCTCTTGCTAAATTATTCAGGCTAGGCTTGAACTTGTGATCCTCCTGCTTCAGCCTTCCAGAATCCTGGGATTAGAGGCATATACCACCACATCCAGCTCCTCTTTTATAAGACTACCATCCCTGCCCTCATGGCCCAATCACCTCCCAAGGGCCCCACTTCTTAATGCCATGACCTTGGGCTTTAAGTTTCAACATGTATTTTAGGACACATTCAAACCACAGCACCCTCCTTTGCAGGGCACATCCCACCTCTAGACAGCATAAGAGGGGTCAGGGGGGAATTAGAGCTTGAAGAATCTGGTAGAAACCAAGAGAGGAGCAGCTACCTTGCAAGTCCTTGGTAGGCCCCAGAAGAAATCAGGCTGATACGATAAATGATTCAAGGGTCAGGAAGAGGCCCATTCTCTGAGCTGGCCTCAGTAACAGCACCACTCTAACCAGAACCCTACTGGGTTAATGGGCTACATCAGCCCCAGACAGCAGCCTTGTCCCTAGCCAGAGGCTCCAGTAGGTTCAGGTCAGCACTCCACCACTCCCCGGCCTTTCCCCTTCTCCGCAGCATAGAATCTAGCCTGCCTCTCCCTCTTTACTGAAGAGCCTCCCTCTGTATTGAACAGCAGAACTGGTTGGGTGCCATGAGTGAGGTGTGATGTTGAAATCATTGCCTTTGGCATCAGAATGACCAAAGACCAAATCTCAGCTTTACCACTGATTACTCTGGGACATTAGGCAACTTAGCTCTGTAAATCTGCCATTCTCATTTGCAAATTGTGAATACTATCTAATTTATAAGGCAGTTGTGAGGATTAAGTGGGATAATACATCTGAACTTTACCCAACATGCTTAATAAAATCTACTTTCTTTCCCTCCCACCATCAGATGATTTTGATTTCCCTACTGGGATAGAATACATGACGTTCACCAAAGTACTTAAAATCTTTAAGTTCTTCAAGAGCAGAGACCACATCGATTTTATTCACCAATGCACACACAGTGTCTAGCACCATGCCTGGCACATGTAAGTACCAAGAAATATTTGTCTATTAAATAACTGAATGAACTGTGAAAAACTGAATTTTAAAATCTTAGAACTATGGTATTGAAAAGGCCTTAAAAGAGCATCTAGTAGAAAGATGGTAAATCATCTACTTGCTTTGCCACCTCAATTAATATGTAAACACCTAGAGAATTATGTTGAGAAGGACTCTGAGGCCACGTCTGTCCTTACTAGGTAAGTGTGCAGCATCCAGTTAACATTGCCTGGCAAAGGCATGAAAGGTGATTGAGTATCACTAGTGTCTCTACTTACCCTTTTTGGTCCAAATCAACACACCCTTGTACAGATGAGGAAACATGAGATTAGCTATCACATAGTCAGCTCTTCGAACAATCAGTTCTGGGAAAAACAGCAGAAAATACAAGACAGGGAAAGGCTTGATTTAGAAGATAATGACAGTAAGTTGGGGAAAAAAAAATAAATAAAAGCCCAGAAAGACTCCAAGCAGCCATTCCTTTCAGCCACTGTCCCAAGATAAACATTTTTCCTCCACCCCTATTAGTATGGTACACACAGTAATCCAGAAGAAACGCTGATGGATAGCACAGCCTGAGAAATTTCAATTAGGCCCAGAGATCAAAGTTGCCCTTTAATTCCGGGAATTAATCCTTTTCCTTTCAGGCCACTTCAGTTCTGTACCAGCCTCCCCCATCCCACTTTTGGTATGTTGCTGCTCCCTTCCCATCCACAGCCTCCCCGGTTTTTCTGTCACAGCCCTCATCGCACACAGATTTTTCTCTCCTCTCTCAAGATCATTGCTTGGAGAAGCAAAGAGGAGAGTCATTAACAAATTCAGCATTCCAGTAACCTTTCTACAGGGAAGGATAATCATCTGTTAGCTTAAGTAAATCCCTGAGCCTTGGTCAGCTGTCCGACACTGACGAAGAAAGGAGAATGGGCTCAGAACAGCTCACTCCCTGCGCCCAGGCTCTGTAGAAGACTCGGGAGGCAAGAAGAAGCCAAAAAATGTGTTGTTGCCTTTTAAAACTAATGAGCCCTCTCAAGGAGGTGGAGCAGCACTACCCACTCCTTACATGTGGACTGCATGCACATAATGACTTCCTTCCAAAAAGTGCAACATAGAAAGGCCAAAAGGATTCACTTCAGAGTGGAGAAACCTAACAAACACTACTGAGGTCAGGCATCAGGGTGGCAATCACACGGGTAATACATGCTCTTGGGTAATACGTGATGGAATGAGAAGCCCATTTTGACTCCGGGGTCTTCCTCCCAGAAGCCCATCACCCCAGTCTGAACACGCGAACCACACAGACAAACCCAACCGAGGACTCGCATTCTTCCAACTCCAAGGTCACTGACAAGGACAGTCTAAGAGACCATCACAACCAAGAAGAGCCTAACTGTAGCAGGATAATCTGGATGGCATCTTGGAAGAGCAAAAAAGGGCATTAAATTAAAAACTAAGAAAATTTGAAAAAGTACAGACTTAATAATATATCAGTGTTGGTTCACTGATTATAATAAATGTACATAATATATATAAATTATAATATAGATTATAATATATAATCATATCATGATATATTATTATAGTATATATAATTATATATTATATTACATTTATATATTACATCATGTTATATACATTATACTGTATATGCATATATAATATTATATATTACATTATATATATTATAATTATATAATTATATGATTATATTATGTAATTGTTTATTATAATTTATAGATTATATTTATAATAAAGACAATACATAAATTATAAATATTTATAGTAATAAATACTAAATGAATGTAAAATGTTGATTCTAGTAGAAATTGTACGTCTTAGTCCTGTTGAGCTGCTATAACAAAATGTTTTCAACCAGGTGGTTTATAAATAACAGAAATTTATTCTCGCACTCTAAAGACTGGGAAGTCCAAGATCAAAGTACAGTTAAATTCAGCGGTTGGTGAGGGCTCATTCCCTGATTCATAGATGGCACCTTCTGTCTGTTTCCTCGCGTGGTGGGAGGGGAGAGTGAGCTCCTGCAGCCTGCTTCTTGAGGGTGCTAACTCCACTCCTGAGGACGACTCTGTCACGACCTAATCACCTTCCACGAGTCCCCACCTCCTAATACCATTGCCCCCGGGGACAGTATGAATGAGGTGGGGGGACAAACATTCAGACCAAGGCATATATGAGAATTCTTACTATTGTCATACTTTTTCTGTAAATCTGAAACTATTCTAAGAGCATGAATGCTTCATAAAATGAAACTAGACTAGCCCGAGCAGGTAGCTCTGGTCACTCTTGTGGCACCAGGACCCAGCCACATTCTCCCCACTCTAAAACGATCGTTCCCCACTGGGCAGCCAACTGGCCCCTTCTTCTCCCGCCCCTCGGTCTGAGTTCTGACCTCCAAAACCCACAGAAAAGTCTGAAATCTGGATTCTTCTCTCCAGTACAGCCCCCAGCTCTTCCGTGATCTCTTACCACACTAAAGGATCTGCTAACACCTTCCCAACACGCACTTTCATTTTAGAGACGGGTAACCTGGACCCCGGTACAGGAAACTCGCCCACAGTCACACAGATACTGAAAGCATAGACCTGCATACAGCCTTTAGCCCTCCAAATCATCAAGCTCAAAAGGCACCATTAGTCCATGGCCAGCGTCTTCCAATAAGTTTTTCTCACTAACAAAGGATAAGAGAAGGAGCCACATGAAAACTAATACCCACTGAATGCATTATATACACTGCTCATTGATTCATTCGATAAGCACCAATATTATTGAGCATCAGTCTGCACCAGGGATTAAGGAGAGAACTGAGAATGGTCATAAGATACCATGCAGCCTGCAATTCAGTCAGGTAGGAAAGACTTTCGTGTCAACAGTAACAAAAATGTTGCAGAACCAGGTGACTGAAACAATAGACTAGGTTAAGCGAGATTAGGTGATAATATCTAATTTTTGTGAGAAAGTATTATCTGCTTATGGCTATTTCTCCAGATGAGGACACTGAGGCATCAAAAGTCAAGCGCCTCACCCAAAGAAGCAAGTTATTCAGTAGTGGAGCTAGAGATTTGAAGTCAAGTGGCATAGCTCCCAAGTCCAAAGGTTTTCCACTGAAACAATGTTGCCCAAACTAAATTATTGATATGAATTCTACAAAATGTTTCCTATGGCCAGTTAAGTTTGAGATTATAGTATACCACTTTTCCCTCTAGGAAATTCAAAATGCTTGTATGACTAATAAAAGTTCTAAGAAAACGTGCAATAAGATATCTGTTTAACCTGGTTGTGTCCTAGCCATAATGGACTACCCTAAATTTTTTCTAAACTCTTATTTTCAGAGAATATTTATTAATATGTAGGAAAATAATGTTACAGGGACTATATTTTAGAAAGTTCACCCTTTTATCCTGCTCTTAACCCTGAAGTAAACAAATGCAGCTGTCACGCCTCAGCAACAAATGCCTAACTTGGATTTGACAGGTTAGAACTGTGACAAAGCCAGAAACATCCCTCTGAATAAGTATATAACTCCTGAGGCTTAACTGAGGGACTTTTAGCTTAGATGACACAGAGGCAAAGATATATCTTGAGTCAAGACTGTTGGGTTCCACTCCCAATTCTATTCTTTGCCCAAACAAGCTCCTAGAGTTCCTGGGTTGTTCTGGGACAGTATTAAGCCAAAGTAGAGGGGATAAGACAGAAGAAAATCCCACAGAAAGACAAGTGCAATAGGAAGATGGTTAGAAAAATTCCTTGGAGAGGAAAGAGGCCACTCTTACTCTGTAATTGCAGCCTTGGCTTTTAAGCACCGTTCGTGACATATGTATGCGTGTATGTGTGTGTGTGTTTGTGTGTGTGCCGTGTGTGTAGACATATACAGATACATTTTTTCTTAGTCTCTCTAAGTCAGAGTTTCTAACCTATGGCGCTGTTAGCATTTTGAGCCAGCCAGTTATGTGGAGGAGGAGGCCTGCACTCCATGAAGCATCCATGGCCTCCCTGTATGCAGGTATTATATGAGAGTGGTGCCCCTGCCTCAGGTGTAACAGCCAGGAATGTCTCAGACATTGCCAAAGTCCTCTGTAGGAGCTGAGTCTGTTCCATATCAAACTGTTGTCCCGCATGGTTCTTTGGTACCTGTCACTATAAAGCGATGTTGAGATACTGAATGTCACTATAGGGTCTTGTGTTAAAGGCGTGCCTCACAGAGTGGTGCTATTGGTAGGTAGTGGGACTTTTAAGAGGTGGGGCCTAGTGGGAGGTCCTTGGGTTAGTGGGAGTGGTGGCCTTGCCAGGGAGTGTGGATTTGCCCAACCACATGTCCTTGCCCTGATGTACTACCTCGCTTGATTGTGCACAGAACCTCTGAAACTCTTCCCCAGATAAATCTTTTCTTGTATAAGTTAATTGCCTCAGGCATTTCATTATAATGATGGAAAGCTGATTAATAAAGTTACCATTCTCTACTACAACATACGTCAAATAGGAACAATTAGCTTACAAAATTTATTTCCTTTCATGAAGTCTTCCTGCCAGCGTAAGTCAGCTGTAACTCATCCCCTTTTTGCTCCATCCTTCACTCATGGTACAGTATTGGTACATGATTGACTTCAATTACGTCTTGAACAGTCTTGTAATTTGTTTTGAGTAAGCAAGCACTAATAGAGTATTACTATGTATCAGACACCATGCTGGTACAGTGCAACTGATAGACTCAAGAATAATATGACTATCTTTAAGAATTTACAGTCTTACAAAAAGGTAGACCTGAAAGGTACAGTTCTACACAGCTGCTGGTTGCATGTACTCTGTTGAATCCCTTCGGGTAAAGGGAAAAGTCTAATCCTTCTTTGTATCCACCACAGACTGAGCACACAATGAGAGCCCGAGAAATTGTACTGACCTGGCTTCAGAGGAGGTGAAGCTGGATCACTTTGAAAGAACCAAAAAAACTTTCTGACAACACACCTCTTCAAAGGAACCTCGACTCCCAACAACTTTTATGAAATATTGGTAAAAGTAAACAGTGGTTGCCTTGATGTGAGGAAAGTAAAAGAAAACAACCCTGCATTAATTGTCCTACCTCTCCTTTTTTAACTCTTGCCTCAAGAAAGCTGAAAGTCCATGTCTCATTACTGCAATAGGGAATGCATAGGAAAAGAAAGAGGGAAGGGACCAAGAAACACATTAAAACAATTAGGAACAAGTGAAGACATTACAAAAATAGCTATTGACAACAAATAGACTAGAGAATACTTGGGAAATGTGAACACATGCCAAATCAGCAAATTGGAAGAGTCTGCCTCACTAATTTTTTGGTGGGTGGGAATATACTGATATACTAATTTTTTTGTTTTTAATGGTGACAAAAGAAGGACAAAATGAGTGTGGTAAGACAGGACTGCACCTTCCTAAGTCAGAAAAAGTAAGAGTCCTAAATGGCCACAGTTTAAGAAAGTTGGCTTTAGCATTTCAAAGAAGCAATGGAATAGAGATTAAAATGTTTAACACAAAGATGAATAGAGGCCACAGGACCACAGATGATAATACAGCAGGGACACAGCTGCCAACTTGAGTCCGGCCATAGAATCCACAGGTGCACAAGCTCAGAGAGGCTCTATCAACACCAGCAGGGATTATTGGTGTTGCTCCTGTCACATTAAGAGTTACCAGGGACAAAGAAATCTTCCCCTAGCCCTTCAGACTTTTTCTGCCTTCCCTTTTGACTTACATTAGTATTGCATGTGGCATTTATATGCAGACCTTGAAAAGAACTGAACTGATAGCCATAGAAAGTCTTCTTTCTGAGAAAGAAAGAAAGAAAGAGAGAGAGAGAGAGAAAAGGAGAAAGAAAGAAAGAAAGAAAGAGAGAGAGAGAGAGAGAGAAAGAAAGAAAGAAAGAAAGAAAGAAAGAAAGAAAGAAAGAAAGAAAGAAAGAAAGAAAGAAAGAAAGAAAGAAAGAAAGAAAGAAAAGGAAAAGAAAAAGAAAAAGAAAAAAAGAAAGCACAATTCTGGGCCATAAATGGAGGTTGGGTGGACTGTTTTTAAAGGGCTTTTCCATCCAGAGGGTGTAGTTTTAAACTCCCATCATCTCTTTCTCCAACCACAGCCCATCCCACCCATCACAATCCTCTAGCACCACAACACATTCTTCTAATCACCTGCCTCAGTTGTAGAAAATTCAGGAATGGTTGAATGCAGGAAAAGCCTTTTCCAGGGCAGAATTAGGACTCATGAGCCACAGCCCACAACAGGAGGAGAAGTGATGGCCAGCTACATCTGGATGGATCAAAGGGCAGAGACAGCCAAGACTATCCCCACACCAGGCCCTGCCATCTTCAGGCAAAAGTGATTAGAAGACTGAAAGACCCGAAAGAGAAGATGACATTTCCTTAGCCATGTCCCATCTGTGCCAAAGAACACAGGTCTTTGACATGGTTACTTGCAGGCCATGTTGCTAGTCCCCTACCTCTTGGGGAATTGGAGCTGCATAGAAGAGTCACTTCTGCTGGGCCCTGGAAAGACAAGATCAGTCACAGCCATGGCACGCACCCAGTTACAAACGGCAGAAAGGTCTCTACTGGCCTGAATTTGGGAGCTCAAGAACTTGAAAGTGAAAGTTTGACTTTTAAAGTTAGAGCAAATATATGCAAAGCCCGCCTGGCGATATTAATATACTTCGAGATGGAATGTGATCATTGAAGAGAAAATCAAAAATGAAAATTAAAAAAAAAAAAGAGAAAATCTAAGTGGGTTGTTTATCAAAATGCTAGGTAAAGCTCCTTCATTAATAGGTGAAAATCAACTAGTGGGTTACCAACATTTTTTCTTAAGTAAAATTGAGTAGAAAAGAAAATATAAGAATGTAATAATGGTATTACATGAAGTATACTTGTGCATACATGTGTGTGCATGTACACTGGATCCTAATTTTAAATGCTTTTCTTTACTGGTAGATCACTTTCCAAAAAACAATTGAAAGCTTCTGTTTTTAAGTAAGCACTGATAATTACTCAGAAAATTCTCATCCATTAATCATTCTTTCTTTCTTTTAAAAATACGTAGTAAGCATTTACATGTGCCAGCCCTTCTGTTGGGCACTGGAGATACAATGCTAAAAGTCACAAAAGTAAGTATGTACACAGTTCTTTTGTCCTTCACACTCTTTCTGCACATGCTGTTATGGCTTATATGTAGATGCCCCCTAAAGGCTTCATGTGGTCACAGGGAGGGCCTTTTGGAGGTAGCTGGATTTAGAGTGTGTGAAGGTGGATTAAGGGTGTGTTACTAGAATTAGGTGTGTGTGGTACTGGATTAGTTCACTAATCGGTTTATCATATTTCTGGGTGTGGGCCCTACCCAGGATGTCAGTGGCACCACCCAAAAGCCCTGTAGCCTGGACGGGATAAAAGGGAAAGGGAGTCTTACTGCTTGTTGCATGCTGCCTCCTTCCTCCTCTGCCATGAACTGTTTCTCCTCTGTGACGCCCCTCTGCCTTGATGCCCTGCCTTGGAGACAGCTGACTGTGGACCAAAACCTCTACATCCATGAGCTAAAATAAACTTTCCTCCTTTAGGTTTGGGTGTTGGGTATTTTGTGCCTCACTTTCCTCAAATGTGAAATAGGGATGGCCACAGTATCTACCTCATAAGTTTGTCATAAAGATTTAATGAAAAAATATGTACAAAGTGTTTAACAAATGCCTGGCATGTACTAAGTGCTCATTAAACGTTAGATGTTATTAAGCACTTATTAATACCAAATTTATCATCCGGTTGGAAAGACAGCATGTAAGCAGATCATACCATAGATGCTAACCCACCGATGAGTTCAGAGTTGAATGTGCTGTGAGGAGGCGGGGCATGATTCAAGGAAGTAGGAGGAAATAGGTCCCTGGGAGCATGCCATTGAAGGGTAGATCTGTCTCGTGCTTTTACCCAAGAAATCACTGCTTACTGGCTGCCATGAGGTGAGTGACTTTCCTCCATCATGCCCTTCTACCACAATGTTTGTGCCTTGGAGCCAGATGACCACGGACTGACAACTTCTGAAATCATGAGTCGAAATAAATTTTTTCTCCTTTAAGCTGTGTATGTCAGGTATTTTGTCCCAGGGATGTAAAACTGACCAATACACAGTACTCCACTAGCAACTTCAGAAAGAAGCTAGTTCCTGGAAAAAGTCTTGATGATTGAACCCGTCAGTGAAGAATGAACTGAAGATACTCCATCCAGAAAGGCTGTAACCTAGCAAAGACACAGAAGACCTTCCCATGCAAAATAATGAAAATAAAAATATGTAAACACAATTTCTCCTTATATGGACATGCCCATATACAAAATCCCTCAGAGAATCTCCAGCAAATATTCCCATAGCAGTTGTTTCCAGGGTTGAAATGTGTGTGTGTGCAATTTATACATACTCATTTCTAGGTTCAAAAAAAAGAAAAAAAAAGATGTAGCCCTAAAGGAATGTAAATGGGAAAACATAAGTCCCTAACTACACTAGAAATAGGAGCCTCTCCCAAAGAGGCTGAACATGCCAGAGAGAAGTGGTTCTCACAGTACGGTTCTCGGACTGGGAGATTTATTAGAAATGCATATTCCCCGCCTCAGCCTGTACTTACTGAATCAGAAACACTACTGTGGTTCAGCCATCTGCGCCTTAACAAAGCCACCAGCTGATTCTGATGCGTGCCAAAGTTTGAGAACCACTGCATTAGAGAAACTGGCCAAAAAGGAGATAAAAATAAAAGCAGCAGTAGCTGCAATCCAGGCGACACCTGGGATGAAGACCTGGGCTCACTCGGCTCAAAGCCAGGGCACAATTTAACACAGTGGCTAGAGAGCTCAGGCTTGGTGATCCCTCGGCCCTGGGTGTGAACCTCAGTTTTGGTTCTTGCTGGCTACCACTTCCCCTGACCCTGCATTCTGATCTGCAAAATAGGCATAACAATTCCTTGCTCTTAAAGCTGTTATATGGTTTC
The DNA here is from genome assembly GCA_004026905.1 of Hystrix cristata. NCBI lineage: Eukaryota > Metazoa > Chordata > Mammalia > Rodentia > Hystricidae > Hystrix > Hystrix cristata. Next base: position 9,296 of record PVJO010003684.1, on the reverse strand, counting down.
AGTAATATGGTACCTATTAATGTAGCATGTGAAGTGAGAACCAATACACAGAAGGGAAACTCAAGTACATCCATCCTCTCCAAGAATATTACCACCTCCGTGAGTTTCACAACACTTTGAAGAGTTGTCTTCATTTGAGGTGCTCGGCCCCTTGGGGGTACAGGTAGGACAGATTTTCAAGGATTAATTTCCAGATCTCCAGTTTTGCTACAGACTCTCCTAAAGTTGATCTGCCTGCAGTGGGGACGTGAGACAATTCCCCTCCCCGCTTCTCGTTAGCCCTTCTCCCACTTAACAAAAGAAAGGCGCAGTTTTCAGTCATCCTAAATCTTACTACCATGCATCCCAGAGTGTAAATTTCCAGACCTGCAGTGGGGAGATGAATAGAAATACTGAGGCCATTAATGATCAGATAACAATCCATTTACAAGTGAACAACTTGAATCCCTAGGTAACAAGTCCTTTTCCTAGTCAAGCAAGTTTCCAGTTCTGTGGTTTCCACATAATTGAGGGAGGGCCAAGGCAGATCATTAAAATCATTTTTGATGATAGATCGCTCTGTGATTTTTAATATATGACTCGGAAGTAACTCAAATAACTCAAATGTATCAATGCTACTGACATCTCCACCTACTTACATGAGCAATATTTTCAGCACTTGTGTTTTAATAAAAAATAAGACTGCCAGTGATGGCAAACTTGGTGTCATTCTAGCAATGGGTAACATTCTCCAATGGGTAAATGAAATAAATTTTTAAATCCTATCCATTTCATAGCAGACGCATTTCCAGTGTAATTTTATTTGAGGGGATTTAATAACTACATATCAAAATATATAATATAGTTAAGTAGTTTTCTCAATTATATAGTAGTAATAATTTTAATGATAATTCAGTCCAGAAGAAGTCTCTCAATCCTCAGAGCTTTTTAGTCACATGAAATGTTTTAAAATGTTATTTCTTTTTTTTTTTTCGTACCGGGAATCGAACTCAGGGCCTTATGCTTGCGAGGCAAGCACTCTAACCACTGAGCTAAATCCCCGGCCCTAAAATGTTATTTCAATTTATATGCATGTTTTCGTTGCAAAGAAGTATAATAAAGAAATCGATAAAGAAAACTTTCAGGCATAAAAATATGTTACATTAGGATAAAATTCTGTAGGGAAAGTGGAATGAAAAGACAAGTTCAAGGAGAAAAAAGGATGATGGAAAAATTTCTGACAACTAAAGAAAAGCTTATTTGTGAATTTTTAAATAGAAGGTAGTAGTATCAAATCACGGTTATATTTAGACTTCGCTGGAAACTCTAAAAACAGCAATGTAATAGGTTTATTTCTAAATGTCAGTATTTACAATATGCCAAAAATTATATTCTCTGCAACTATGTAAAGTTACAATGAAAACTGCCGATGTGAGTTTAAAAATATGCGAGGGGGACATTGTCTTCCAAAATTCATCCAAATGATATGCAAGCAAAAAAAATTGAAGACCTCTGCTCTGGAAAATTGCTTCCTTTTTCTTCTCTTCACGAAGTGAACACAGTAAGCAGAAATGATTCTCTCAGTGCACTATTGGATGCTAAAGAACATTCCAGAGGAGTAATGGACCTTGTCTTTGTCACTGACTGTCCATCTGGTTGAAGCACCAGGAAACACATAAAACAGCTGAGGTGTGTGTTAGACACTGCTCTGACCCACACGGTATCCATGTTCTCCTGTGTCCAGATTGTTTAAAACAGCAATATTCCTGGGTAGACTCATTTTCTCAGCCCCACCACCACCATAAGGGGTGGCTATGTGACAAAATTCTGACTGATGAGACATAAGTAAAGATCTGGGTTCCTGGTAAAGCTTTTTTTCTCCTAATCACACCATGTGGATGATACTGACTCTGCAGCGCTTGTCTTCCTCCTGACATCAGGAAGCTATACAATCATGTGAAAACTATGAGTCAACAAGCATGAGGATAAAAGTGACATGCTAAGGACAGCAACACGGCCATATGGGAAGGACCCGGTCCCCAAGGGCATCGCTGACCATGAGACTAATGCCAGTTGGAGCATACTGCCAGCTTTTTGGCTACATTAAATGCACACACACACACACACACACACACACACACACACACACACAAAGTCTATTTGCTGCAACCCTTGCTAGTTGGGTGTTCTAGCCACATTTGTTGTGCAACAATCTACTCGAAAACTTAGTGAAATAAAAAAGTTGTGTGAGTAAGCTCACAGATTCTATGGGCAGAAATTCGGACACAGTACAGCCGAACGGGCTGGCTCTGCTGTGATGCCTGGGGCTTCCCCTACGGGGCCTCGAACACTTAGTAGCTGCAGGACCTAGCCTGGAGGATCCACTTGCAAGATGCTTCTTCCTTTGTGCGTCTGCTGCCCTGTCTGGGATCATCGAAGACTTAGCTAAAATGGACTGCTGACCTGAAGGCCTATACAGATGGCTTGGCCACATGGCTTAGACTTCTCACAGCATGATGGCTGGGTTCAGAAAGCAAGCAGTCCAAGACACCCATGTGGGAGCTGCACCGTCTTTTATGAACTAGACACATGCAGGAGTGATTAGGGTATCATTTCTGAAATACTCAGATAGTCAAAGTGGTCATCAGGTTCGGGAGGAACAAACAAACATCTCACCTCTCGATGGGAGAAAAGTCAAAGAACTTGCAACCACGCTATTCTTTAAAATATGTGATTGCCAAATAAAGATGAATAGCTTCAAGGTCCACGATACAATGGTTTTGTATATGTATACACTATATAATTATTGTCATAATCAATAAACATATACATCATCATCCGCGATGTACAATAGAACGCCAGGACATATTCATTTTATAGCGAAAGTCTGCTCCCTTTGATCAACATCTCCCCATTTCCTCTACCCCCAGCACCTGGCAACCACTGTTTATACACCACTTCTATGAGTCTGACTCTTTTAAATTCCACATGTGAGTAAGATTATGTAGTATTTGTCGTTCTGTGTCTTGTTTACTTCAATTAGCATAAAATATCCTCCAGAATCACCTATGTTGTTACAAATGGAAGAATTCCTTTCTTTTTATGCCTAAATTATATATCTAATATATATTATATATAAATGCATATAATAAAATATATATATAATATATACATACACATACAATTTAAATTTAAATTTTAAAAACTTTATTACAGAAAAAGACACACTGTCACTAATCCCCCTCAAACTACTTCTCCACTTCCACTTCAAACATACTTATGCCGTCAGTCGTGACACTTTCTGAAGCATGTCTGGAAGGCGTCTTTTGGAGGTGTCTTTAGTTGTCCCATTGGACTTGCCTTAATGTCCTGAGTTGATTCAATCATGTACCTTTCATTTTTGACTTTGGGAAAGAGCCAGGAGTCACATGGTGCCAGATCCAGTGAATAAAGTGGAGGAGGACACACCATAATGTTTTTGTGAACCTGTCTTTCCACTGAATGGCACTCGGCAGCAACGTTTACAGTAGTTTTCAATCACACCTTATAAAGACACTCATGAAAGAGGAATTCCAGGACCGCTCCAGAAAGCAGCAAGAACTGTGGGATAAATACATTCAAAGAGGGCGGGGAGTGTCTTGAGGTAGATTAATGACAATAGGTCTCTTGCTATAACAAATTTTTTCAAATTTAAATATTAATCATGCGTCTTTATCACATGTTATATACACATATATATACCACGACTTCTTTAATCATTCACCCACCAGCGGGCACTTGCTTATTCTCTCAAGGGATGCACAAATATGGGAAAATTAAATGAACATCATCCAGAAAACTGACAGAGAGTTAGCCTTCTCCAAATGTAAGCCAGAGCCCCAAATCTCCCTATAGGCTCAGCAAGCTTTACTGGAATTCATGTATTGCAAAGTTTAGAGGATTTAGACCAATTTTCCTGGAGGAAAATTAGGACATACTCTAGATCTCCTAATGTCTCCTGATGGAAAATATACACCACATTTCTCGTGAGAGGTCAACCATTCATATCTGAGATAGAATTTTTGAAAACCAGCTCGGAACTGATTTTTATTATCCCTGAATGCACTGGGCCACAGGCTTTCTGAATGGATTAAGTCAGACCTTCTATTTTTAGCAGTTGGTTCATTCAGTCACATTTCCTTACTATAAATACCTGAGTACACTTGTTTTAATGTAGAGCTCTTTTGTCATCTGATTGTTCCAGTCTAGATTAGATGCAGGTAGGAGAGAGAGAATGAAAAATTGAGATAAGGAGTGAGCGGGAAACAGACTGCAACGTTTTACTTTGCTTTCCAGTTATTTTCAGACTCCAAGATCCACAGCAGCTTGAAGGCCAGAGGAAGCTCCGAGGTTCCAGTTCTTCTGACCGTGTTAACCCTGAGCCGCTGGCAACCAGGACTCAGCAGAGCCACCAAGGCTCTTTCCTATCATCTCATTCACTGAAGTTTTCCCTTCAGAGTCCTAAGTCTCATTCTCCCTACTCCTAACATATGGATACTCACTCCAGACTCCCAGGCAGGTTCTCAGTCTGCTTTTTGCTACTACAACAAAATACCTGAAACTAGGTAGTTTATAAAGAAAAGAAGTTTATTTTGGCTCATGGAGCTGAGAAGTCTAAGATTGGGAAGATGTATTTGGTGAGTGCCTTGTGGTACTTCAACTCACAATGGAAGGTCAATAGGCACAGGTAAGAGAAGCAAGACAGGGCAAAGAAGGTCAAGCTCACTCTACAACAACCCCTTTTTATCATAACTAACTCATGCCCTCCCTCCAGGGCAAGAACTCGCTCACATGACAGAGGCATTACCCATTCGCGAGCGCTCTGCCCCCGTGACCCAGGCCTCTCCCACTAGGCACCCCTCCCAACACTGAGACCTGGGCAGCAAGTCTCAATGTCAGTTCTGGTGGAGACAAACCATATTCAACACAGCACACAGGTGCAGACCTGCAATAGCAGCACTCTGGAAGACCGAGGCAAAAGAATTGCAATTCAAGTCCAGCTAGGGCAACTTAGTGACCTGCCAAGACCCTATCTCAAAATCAAAAAGGGCTGGGGAGGTGCTTCTGTGTGAATGCCCTGGGTTCAATACCCGGGAGAGAGAAAAAGTAGCATTTCCCTGGCCTTAATGCTCTTGGGTGAAAACACTCATAAATTGTTACACTGTGTCAATCTCTTGAAGTCCCACGGAGAGGAACACAGAGTAGTCAACAAATACTAGCCGAACCAATACCAAGCTCAAAGTGCTATGAGGAGCATGTCAGGCCAGAGTCAGATGAGGAGGTAGGTGTGTGGGACAGCCGCCCGGAGCAGTATTCCTAAGGAACAGCACGCTGAAATATCACCGGGATGTTAGTATGTCACTGAAAGCAATGAAACGGAAAGGGAAATGTGCTGCTCGTCACTCTGGGGAGAAGTGGAACATGTGGTTGAAGGAGCGCTGTGAAATAATCCTGGAGAGGTAGCTAGGATCGGTGAGGGCCAAGCTTCCCCAGTGAATATTTGCCATTTTAGGGTAGCCACTATCTAAATATTCTCCCTATTTTAGAAGGAGTCTGCACCTCACCACAAAACTGGAAGTGCAGGTATTGCCTCTCCCGTCATCCGGCAGCCTGAGACGTGATCCGACCAGGGCCCACTGGATGCCTCTACATGGGACTCTGAGTCTTGTTAGAAGGAGACGTCAAGACAGGAAAAGCAGAGCTGCCGGGGGAGGAACACGCCCCGCTGCAGGACCGAGACTCCAGGAATCAGGGAGCGTTCAGGCATGGCAGGCTGCAATGACGTGCTAAGATGACTGTTTTAGTTATTTTTCTCTCGTTGTTGGGACAGAATATTTGACACCCAAAGTTAGGGGAAGAAAGGTTTATTAGCTCACAGTCTGTAGAGGTTTCAGTCTATAGTCTGCTGGGTCCGAGGCGGCAGGGCAGCGTGCAGACCGGCAACCGGCCGGCCGCAAAGAAAAGGTTTATTAGCTCACAGTCTGCAGAGGTTTCAGTCTATAGTCTGCTGGGTCCGAGGCAGCAGGGCAGCGTGCAGACCGGCAGCCGGCCGGCCGCAAAGTAAAGTGAGTAATTGTAAGGAATGTATGTAAATAAGCAATGTAAACAAGCAGCTAGTTAGCTTCTTCCTGTCTTTTATCTAGGCTACCTGCCCCCAGGGCGGCCTGCACTCCCACCCCCCAATCTCAGGCTCACATCCTTGATCCCAGCAGAACCATGCCAAACCGATCAACGGATCAATTTAGTAATCACACACTCTAGATCTAGCTATCTCTTACCACATGAGGCTTTGGGGGGACATCTAGACACAAACCATAACAATGACTATTCTTCAGCTCCCATGTAGCTTCTAGTTCTTCAGCATGCCTGGAGATTCTGCAAAATTGCTCGCAATAAAGTTATTTTCTGCTTAAATTTCTGTTGTTTTCAACCTAGACTGGAAAGGATAGTCTAGTATCAACAAAAACTACCTCCCAAGAACAGTGGGACCAGTTAGCTGCGGGACAATTGTCTTGGACAGGAGAAAATAGGTTAGATGACAGAGAAGTTGAGTCCCACCTGCAGTCTCCCTGGTTCTACTCTTCCTTTTGCTGTCTAGTTTTCAGTGCTTGCCCTCAAATTAAAGTTCAACAAACATTTGATTCAAACGCATACGCTAATCCGAGGGAACAGGAAAATATCAGCAATCTACTAAGATACTCGTATGTCTTGGTCTGATCATTCTCCCTGAAGATCTCGGTGGGCCACAAAAGCCCACTTAAGTAGGCTCAAGGCACCATGGAACCACTGTGACCACAAGCAACACCCAGTAGGGATCAGCGTCTCCTGGTCTCTCTCGAGTGAGTGAAATGCAGAAGTACCTTAAATAATAATAAAGAGAAAAATATTAATCAAATATTCTATAAAAACAATTCAGATATTACAACTAAATAACGTATAGCCCAAGAATGCAAGGCCGGTTTAACATTCACTATATTCACAGAAGCAAAATATATCATTATATCAATAGATTAAGAAAAAGTATTAGAAAAAGATTCATAATAAAAAAAAAATCTCAGTAAGCTAAGAACAGGAAAAAATACTTTCCCAACCTGATAAGTAACTTCTGTAAAAAACTTACCACTAACATCACACGTAGGAGAAAACATAAAATCGAGAACAAGCAAGAATGTCTGTTCTTACCAGTTTACTCAACATTACACTGAAAGTCCTAACCATTCCTACAGGGCAGCAAAATATACCAAAGGTATCCAGATTTGCAAAGAAGTAAAACTGAACAGAGGGACAAGAGAAATAAGAAATGGAAGGGAAAAATGGAAACAAAGCTTCTGTAAATAAGGAGGGAGGAGGGGGAGAAGGGAGGGGAATGGGAAAAAAGAAGCAACAAGATATGTCATGTACAGGTACAAATCCCCTATGATGAATGTCATCATTATGTACATCTAAAATGTACCATTAAAATAAAATAAATTTTAAAAAAAGAAGTAAAACTGTCTATCACCAAAGACATGATTACCTATGTAGAAAATTTTAAGAAATCTGCAAATAGGCTGATTTTTAGCAAGGACACAGGACCCAAGACCAGTATTATAAAAAAAATGAATTTTATATGCTAGAAATAAAGAATCAGAAATTGAAATTTAGCAGATATATTAATTTTTTTAATATTATATCAATTCTCTATTGCTGCAAAACAAACTACCTAAAAGCAACAGTGTAAGACAAGAGCATTTATTATCTCATGTCATTCTGAGAGTCGGGAATCTGGGAGCAACCTCGCTGGATGGTGTGGCTCAGTGTCCCCCAGGACTGCCATCATCTGAAGGCTCGATTGGGGTGAGTCCAAGATGACTCATCTACATTTTGCTTGTGAAGGCCTTGGTTGTTCATTGATGAAAATCTTAGCTCTTTACCAGTGGGCTTCCCAATAAAGCTGTTCCCATGTCCTCCAGATCAGGCTATCCAGGTGAGGGCAAAGAGGACTTGATGTCTCTCAACACAGTCTCACGAGTAGCATTGCATCACCTCTGCCATGTTCTTCTGGTCACAAAGACCAACCAACTACAAAGACCAAAGACCCAGCACATAGTTGGGGAAAAGGAGGGACCAGACAGAACCTAAATCCCAGGAGGAATTACTGAGGGCCACTCTGGAGACTGGCTACCAAAAATACCACTTATGATAGCATCAAAAAATATAAAACACTTGTGGATAAATCTAACCAAATATCTGCTAAATCTGTGCAGTGAAAACTACAAGCTATTCCCTGAAAAGAATCAAAGACTTAAAAATGTAGATATATACAATGTTTATGGATATGATTAATATCTATAAATATTGTCCACATAGCCCAACAAATGGGAAATTTGATATAATTTTAATCACCATGCCATCAGTCTTTTCTTAACAAAAATTGACAAATTATAATAAAATTGATATGTAAATGCTCAGGACTTAAAATAGTCAAAAGAATTTTGAGACGGAATAACAAAGTTAGAAAACTTAGGCTACCACCTACTCTACATCCTAAAATAAAGTAGAACTATACTATTTTAAGATTTACCATAAAGCTACAGTAATAAGAACAGGGTGCTATTAACCCAGGATAGCCATCTAGATCAGTGGAACAGAATAGAGTCCAGAAATAAACCCACTTATATACGGTCAATTGATTTTTGTCAAAAATGCCAAGACAATCCAGTGGGAAAATATTTTCAACAAATGTTGCTAGGACAACTTAATATCCACAAAGAAAAATACAAACCTTGAAACTTGCCTTACATTATAAACAAAGATTACTTTAAAATTGATCATAGACCTAAATGTAAAAGCTAAATTTAAAAATTTTAGAGAAAACACAGGAGAAAAAAATTTCTGTCTTACACTTCTCAGATGAAGAAGTAGAAACAGCAAATAGACACATGAAAAAATGTTCAACATCACTGGTCATTCAAGAGATGCAAATTAAAACAACCCTGAGATTCCACCTCACTCCAAAAAGAATGGTTATTATCAACAAATCGGCCAATAACAAATGCTAGAGGGGCTGTGGAGAAAAAGGAACCCTTCTCCACTGTTGGTGGGAGTGTAGACTGGTACAACCGCTATGGAAATCAGTGTGGAGATTCCTCAGGGAACTAGGACTAGAGATTCCATTTGACCCAGCTATTCCACTTCTTGGTATCTTCCCAAAAGAATTAAAATCATTATACCGCAGGGATATATGCACACCCATGTTCACAGCAGCACAATTTGTAATAGCTAAGTCTTGGAAACAA
>PVJO010003683.1:0-119790 GCA_004026905.1 Hystrix cristata | reverse complement strand
TGTGCCACAGTGGCTGGAAGGGTGCCGAGTGCGACGTGCCCACCAACCAGTGCATCGACGTGGCCTGCAGCAACCATGGTACCTGTATCATGGGCACCTGCATCTGCAACCCCGGCTACAAGGGCGAGAGCTGTGAAGAAGGTGAGGCCTGTGGGCAACAGCTATAGCTGTCCTCTGAGATGGAGGCCAGCACACAATGCTGTGAGAGCAGCCAGGGAGCAGGGGAGCCCCCGCCCACCTGTAATCCCACCCTGCACACCAGAAGCTCACCAACAACAGTGTTAACCCAAAGGAAAAGGACAGGGCCAGGAATGCAGCTTATTGGTAGAGTGCCTGCTTAGCTTACATGAGGCCCAATCCCCAGTAACACAAACACATGCGCGCGTGCTCGCACACACACAGACACACACACATACACACACACACACACACAAATTCATTCAAAGAAAGAGGACTACCACATCAGGGTGCTGGTCCACAAAGGGGATGAGGACTGTCTCTGAGCATTTATCATATCCAGGGGTCTGTGTTGGAGGCCTTATACCACTCACTTCCATTAAGGAAGAGTCTTCATTTTCACACTCTAGCTGGGGAAACCGAGACCCAGAATGCAGAATGACTTGCTCAAGGCCAGCTCAGGCTCAGCTCTTCTCTTATGGGGCCAGTGGTTTGTGGGGGTAGAAGGGAGGCCTGAAAGATAAGAGAAGCTGTTCTTGCTCCATGGTCCACGTTCTTCTCTTCTCCCTCCTCCCCTTTTTAAGGGCATCTGTTCATTGTCCGTCTCCGTTTCTTTTTTTTCTTTTTTTTTGGTTATTTTCAAACTTTTTTTTTTAATTTTATTTTACTGGTACACTTTAGATGTACATAGTGATAACATTCATCATAGGAGATTTGTACCTATACATGATATATCGTGTTGCTTCTTTTACTGTCTCCATTTCTGAAGTTGAAGTCTGTCACAGACCTCCACACTTTGCCTTCCTTAGTTACACTCTGTGTGTGTGTGTGTGTGTGTGTGTGTGTACATCACAGACCTGCACACTCTGCCTTCCCTTGTTACACTGTATGTGGTTCTTCAGTGCCCATAGACATGCCTGTCCCCCCTCACAAAGTAAACACATGGTTAGGTAGATCAAGGATAGAAAGTGACCTTCTAATTCAACTGTGATATTAGTTCTTTTGTGGCATATGTAACGACATGAGATACATGAATATTTGTGTTTCACAAATGAAGAAACCGAGGCATGGAGAAGGCCAGTGACATGCCAGGGTCATAGAGCTGACAAATGCAGGGCTCGGATTCAGCCCAGGTCTTCTCCCTGTCATTCCCATGCTCTTCTGTCTCGACCGCATGGGTTTCCAGACAAGAGAAGAAACCTTATTCACAAGCATATGGTATACCTTTCAGGAGTGTGCTTTCTGGGCCAGACACGGTGGCACATGCCTTAAATCCCAGATGCTTGGAAGGCTGAGGTAGGAGGATCACAAATTTGAAGCTAGGCGGGGTAACCTAATAAGACCCTGTCTCAAAATAAAATTGAATTAGAAAGGGCTGGGGATGCAGTTCAGTGTCAGAGTGCTGGTCTAGCATTTGTGAGGCCCCAAGTTCAGTCTCCAGTACTAAAAACAAGGCACACATCTCACATCAGATATATATCTGAGTCACGGTTACTCCACTCACTAGCCTCAGTTCTCTCCCCTATAAATGGGAATACCTTCCTCAGAGGACCATTGTGGGGCTCAAATTAAATGACCCATGTAAAGCATGTAGCTCAAGGTCTAACACACAGTAAATGCTCCATAAATATGGCTCTTATATTATTAGTATTGTTCTGGGGACAATCGAAGCACATTTCCTGTTTCAGCCAACTTACTTCATGGTTCAAAGCTGATGAACGACGCTTTGCATCTGTTACTTCCTCTTCTCCTCCCTCTGTGGCTCAGCCCCTCCCTCAGTGGGTGGAAGAGGCTCCAAGGAGGGCTGGTCTCCTAAACCTATGTGGTATTTAACACAGAGCCTTCTTGTAAGGCATCATTTTCTCTTCAAAGAGAGAGAATGTTAACAGGCCATTTCCTAAGAGGAGGGAATGTGGAGGGATTAGTGTCTGAAAGGCATGGCCTCTGGGAGATGGGCTGGACCTCTTGGCTGTGATGGGGCTCGCTGTGGGCTGTTCAGAGGCAAGGAGTTCCAGCCTTGGGACAAAGGAACTTGGCTTTCTTATTCAGCCTACCAGGACCTTCATCTGCTTTCCCTTTCATTTTGGTCACTCGAGGTCAAGACCCTGAGAAAGAAAGGGAAACAAAAAGGAGATTCCTGTTGAAACAGTGGGCTGAATCTCAGGGTGGGCTGGGGAGAGGGAGGTATCTGTCCCCAGACAAAGCAGCAGTGGACGGTGCCCCAGAGCTGCAGGATTATTTACAAAGAGGAAAAAATGTTATTTAGAAGTCTGATTTACATTATCTATTTGAAAAGAAATGTTTTCACTCCTGCTCTCTTTTCTGAGGAGGGCCATCTGGGACTGATTCCTTTTATTATTTTTCTTACTCTGGTGAGGCGTCCTTGCATAGTCCTGTGTTTATAATAGGGTTTTCTTGGGGCCTTCCTCCACCGCCTCCTTTCTCCTCCCCCTCCTCCCTTGGCTCCGTGCTAACAGATTTCACTGTGTTTATAAAACATCAGCTCGCAAGCTTACTTTTTTTCTCTCTCTTCCTTCTTCTGAAGTTTATTGCCCCATATTTTTTAAGGTTTGAACTGAGCCAGCAGGATGCTTGCGGGGGGGGGGGGGTTGGAGGCAGGGGTGGAGGACAACACACTTAGACGCTTTACCAGGAAAAGTGAGACACTATGTGCTCGGTCCTGGAGGGTGTCTAATAGCTTGTGTGGTCCCTGAAACGTGGAACATTTTGGGGAGAGGGTTACATTTGCAGCCTGGTCATTCAGGCTTCATCATTTTATTAATGGGCTCGGCTTCAGCCAGGAATTTTGGCTCAAATGGCAAGTTCACCAGAGGAAAAATATGTAACTATTTGGCACGCTTTCTAAAGGAAATGGAGTAAGACCCTCTTCCAAACCAAGTCAGGCAAGCTGCCTGACAGTGTCTCCCCTCTCCCCGGTCACACATGGCCCACCCCAGGCCTGCCTGCTCTTCCGAGTCCCACAAGACTCTGGGCCTAGAGTTCCTGCGACCAGCCCAATGGGATGCAAGGGAAGAAAACAGCTCTGATCCCATTCCAGGGCCCCTGCCACCCACCCCAGAGGGCCACTGTGGCATAGAGAATGGCCCCAGCGTGACGATCAGTAGAGTACAAGGTGAGAATCACCCAGTGGAAGCTTCAGCCTGTCCAGCTGAGGGTTAATGCTGCTGTCTGCTGCCCTGCATTCAGCTCACACTGGATCCTCCTGAGGGTTGTTTGGTGCTTGGACCATCTTCTGAAAGCACAGGATTCGCTTTGTGGTTCCTCAGTCTCTATCAGACTCCTTGAGCCTGAGGATGAACAGGACTCTGACACCAAGGGCCTTTTGCTAAACTTGGCACCCTCCAGCCTGCCTGCTTCAGTGAAGATTTATAGGTTTGACTTCAAGGATGCCCTGGGCTTCTTGGAGGCCACTACAACCCCAAGCTGGAGTCCAGGCGCTCACAGAACGGGAAATACCTTTATGGGCCCCAGGGTAGGAATTGCTGAATTGTTTCCTGTCAGACTGGAAAGCCCTCTGGATCCAGGGAATTATCATAGTAGCCTAATGGGCCAGAATAATCCTTCTGAGGGTCTGAGATCTGAGGCAGGCCATGAGAATGTATCACTATTGTTATTTTTATTATTTTACTTACCAGGAACTCCAACAGGTCATGCTGCAGCCATTACTAAATGGTATCCAGAGACTGCAAGAGAAGAGAGCCTTTGCCTTCATTTGGCTTTATTAATTTTCCACGTTGCCTTGTTTCTTTCCGTGCTTTGTTTTGATTTCTATTTTTAAGCCACTTCATGTGATTATGTAGGTATATACTCATGCATGTATTTTTGAACCAGTAAGATTACAAGAGAAAATAGCAAGAGACCTAGACCAAGAAAGAGTAATTTTCTCCATTGTACCATTGTGTTATCATGAGCCAGCTATTTAACCTCTCTGGGCTTCTCTTTCTTCATCTGTAAAATGAGGATAATAATAGCAGTTATCTCACATATAGTGTTGTCAGTATTAAATGAGATGATGTATATAAAATGTTTAATGGTAAAATGTAGCACAGGAGAGTGACTAAACTAATGCCAACCATTGTGATTATTACTGTTTTTAGCAAACACTTGCTCCTAACCTGATGCCTGATCTTATTTATCATTTAAGTTGTTAAGCTGAGCTCCTTTAAAAACCTGAATAGTGAAAGAGTTTTCTTAATAAACTGGTCCTCAAAATAAATGTCCCCAGAACGTTGTCATTTATAAAATCTCTCCCTGTTGGTGTCGATGACTGTTACATACCCAGTCAGGTTTCTCAGACTTTTGTGCAAATTCAGATATACTGGATTGTAAAATATAATGAATAAGTTAAAACGATGTGAGTTATAAAGGAGTTCCGTCCACAGTTTGCCCAAATCGTGCTACTCTCCAGATGGAAAAGTGACCTCTTCATGGCTCTCCTCAGTTTCTTCAGTCCTTTCAAATCCTCCCTGTCGCTTGTCCTCATAGCAGCCTGGGCGATGAGGATTTTACATGCCTGCTGTACAGCTGGAAGGCTCAGAGCGGGCATGTAATTTGCCCATGGACGTAGCACAAGTCCCTTTTGTTTGTAGCCCTAAAGTCTAGTCCTCAGGCCAAGATGCTAGGTCCTTTCTCTGCAGCACAGGGCTTCCCTTGAGCTCCTGAAAAGAGGACCCTCAGGGAGTGTCACCATCAGTGTCTCTCCAGCAGCTGCGTGGTGAGCCCCACAGGACACCATGTCCCCTCTCAAGTACAATGAATGGGGTCCCTTCCCCCCTAGACTGAAAGACAGACCCAAAAACTTTTGGTAGAATAGCGAGAGAGCAGGGATCAGTCTCCTTTGACAATTCTGTCTTCTCTCTGCTATTCTTCACACTTTTCCTATGAACTACAAGTTAATTAACAGAAGTTAATTCTCAATAGTCTTTTATGTCTATGATTCAGTGCTTTGTGGAAGGTTAGTTGTCTTTGTTAATTTTATGTAGCCCTGTAGCTAACGCTTTGATTTGAGGAATTCAGCTCTGATAGAAGTATCACTGGCTTCAGAATCAGACAGATCCATGTTCAAGTTCCTCCCTAGATGTGGCGAATTGGAACCTTCGTACACTATTGGTAGAAACGTAAAATAGTAGAGCTGTTGTGGAAAACATTGTATTGTTTCCTCAAAAGTTAAAAATAGAATTTCCATATTGTCCAGTAGTTCTTCAGGGTATATACTCAAATAAATTGAAAGCAGGGTCTCAAACAGTATTTGCACACCCTTGTTCACAGTAGCATTATTCACAATAGCCAAAAGATGGAAGCAGCCCACATGACAACCCATGTGACAAAATGTGGTCTATACATACAATGGAACATTATTCAGCCTTTAAAAGTAAGGAAATTCCAGCACATGCCATAACAATGGTGAACCTCAAGAATATTCTGCTTATTGAAATAAGCCAGTCACAAATGGTAAATACTGCATGATTCCACTTACATGAGGTACCTGGAGTAGTCAGGTGCTTGAGGACCCTTTCCCTTGGCCCTGCAGGGGCTGCTTGGCTGAGAGCTACAGCTTCCTAGCTTCTTCACATGAAGGGAAGTCATGTAAAGTCAGGACATGCAAGGCTGAGTAGTCATGGAAATGTCTGCCCACGTGAGAGTGATGTTTGGAAGTTCATATCAATCGCTAGAATTTGGAAATGATGAAATCTAATGGAATTTAATTGCAAAATAAATTCTTTAAATTGAGGAATCTATTTTAGTCTCTTGCTTATATAAATAAAACTGCATTGAGAAGTAATAAACAACAAAAGTTTGTTCTACGAAGCTTTACTAAGTACCTGTTATGTTTTGGGCACTGTTCTAGGTGGTGAGGGACAGAAATGAACAAACCAAATCTTGTCCTCTATTATTGTCTTCTATTATGGACATAGTCGGCACTAAGTGCTCTGCTGATGCTGAATATGTGTTTATACTCTGTCCACCTCACAAGCCAAGAAGTAGGAATTTATTTCCACATTTTGCTTGTGAGGAAACTGAGCCTCCGAGAGGTACACAGCCAGTCACTGGTAGAGTTGGTGGCCCAGGCCCAGCACTGCTCATTACCACACCAAGTGGCCTCTCCACTGGTAGTTAGCGTCCTTCTCATAGAATGTTGGCTTATAGAAGCCCTGTGTTGCTGGCCAGATGCTAATCTGTGTTCTCTTTTCTCCTTGTCACAGTGGACTGTATGGACCCAACATGTTCGGGCCGGGGTGTTTGTGTGAGAGGCGAGTGCCACTGCTCCGTAGGATGGGGAGGCACCAACTGTGAGACACCCAGGGCCACATGCTTGGACCAGTGTTCAGGCCATGGAACCTTCCTCCCAGACACCGGGGTTTGCAGCTGTGACCCGAGCTGGACTGGACACGACTGTTCTATTGGTAAATGAGGGGAGAAAAGGGGCATAGGGTGGGTGGGGAAAAGAGGCTTTCACTATAGTATGTTACGCATTAGGTCACAGTTAGTGGTACAATCCTGCTCTCAGTAGCCTACCAATGGATCCCTCACGTCTCCTAATGCTTTTCTTCTTCCCCTGGATGCTAGCCTTCTATGCCTTTGAAAGAGAACTCAAAAATTACATCTTCATTTTATTCCTTCCATACTGGTGCCCTTGAGTTCAAAGCAGGGCCCCTCGTCACCATTAATAATGGCACCTGTAATTATAGGTGTGTTCCACTGAGCTCTGTCATAGTAGAATGGTTATTCCTGGGGGCAAGGCAACAAGCAAAGTCCTGAGGTAAGAGCTGCAGGGGTGAAGAGTAAAGGTAGATTCCTATCCCAGATGCTGTACTCTTTGATTTCACCCATTTCTAGAATGACGTCTAAGCTCAGTGTTGTTTTTAGGATTCTCTGTGATCTGGCGTCACCTGCTTCTCTGGCCAGATGCTCTTCTATATTGTAGGAGCCATGGAGGTAGCAAACATGTGCACATGTGTACTGGCTACAGCCCCAGTACTCAACATAGGCCTGGCCCACCACAGCTGCTCAGTAAATATTGATGAATGAGTGAACACATGATGGAATGTGTTCTTTATTGTGCTATCTGGTTCCCCGACAGGATCTATATGTATAAAGTTTAAAGGGTACTATTGCTGACACCCTTCTATTTGTAATCACATTACAATTCATAAGCCATCCTGAAGATTAAATAAGAACATATATGAATCACCTACCACAGTATTAGTGTACAGTGGTTTATGTTCACATTTAATATCTCATTTAATCCACACAAATCCCTATGAGAAAGGAATTCTTGGCATTCTTGTTTCACCCATTTATATAAAACTTCAACCAGTGAGTGCTTATTGATCACCTACAGGGTGTGCTGGCACTCTACCAACCAGAGAGCAGAAAGTCGTTACCTGTGTACAGCTTGCTTTCTGGGAAAGGGAGAAGGGAGACCACTAACAACAACAACAACAACAACAAAGTGAAAACAAATAAACCGATAAAGAAACTCAGCTCAGAGAATTTTAACAAACCCATAGCTAATAAATGATAGAATCTCCAACTCCACTTTGTTACTCTAAATCACTGTCCTCACCACCCCATTGTTGTTACAACAAAGTGAAGCTCAAATTAGTTCATTATGCAGTATATTAACAGTTCTGATTGTAATCAGTGGAGATCTTTGGCGGAAAAAAAAAAATGAGATCCATGCAGCATTCCTGTGGTTGGAATGCTTTGCGTTACCTTTCCCCATTGAGTGGAGGATTGACATTCATTGTACAGTCTAAATTGGACTTTTATCCTTGCTTGCAAAGCTCATGTAAAGACATGATTGTGAGCACAGATGTGCAGAGTCTCAGGAATAATTCTTTTTATATAGCTCTGTTTATGATAATATAATAAATGGTCCTCTTAAAGCTACGCTGGCTTGTATTGTTCATTATGTGGCCACAAAGCTAATTTATGATAGGTCTATAACTGTGCCTTGCACTGTTAATCCCTGATGAAATTCCACAGCCTTAGAGGAGGCCAGTATAACTTTGGGTGAGATTTCTTAACTATTCTCTAGTGTGCCTTGTAAAAAGAGATGGCAGACTCTTTGAAAGGGAATTTGAATAGGTTTATTGATCTCATCTTGCTCTGTCCTGCATCCAGCACTCCTGTACCTGATATCAAAAATGTACATGAACACATATGGGAAAACAAGAGGACCTTGTGCTGGAAAGAAACCCTGAGTCAGACAGACTCCAGTTTAAAACCTGCCCTGCTACTTACTAATTATAATTTCGGGCAAGTTACTTTGTCCATCTATGCCGAGAGAGAGAAAGAGAGATAATGGTAGCACCTGCCTTCTGGGGTTATTGTGAGAATTATTCCAGACTCTGCAAAGAAGATCTTACATGCTACTTGGCCATGATATGGGCTCAATAAGTGTCATCTATTGTTATGATATTGATTAAAGTAACAACTGGTGAAAATGTTTGATATTAACAAAGACTTTCAATAGTGAGAGGCAAGGTGAGGTGTGCCCTTTCAAAATATGAATCATGGTTTTAAAATGTCTAGCCTGTAAGTAATTAAATGGTGCCATGATTGCCATAAAGCCAGGAATTTAAAACAGCTTCAAAGTCCCCTTCACAACAGTAATAGCAAATTATGTTTGTTGAGGCCCTATAGCATACCTCTAGAGGCCTTGTATGTTCCCACGCCACGACTATGGGAGGGACAGAAGGCAGATGTGGTGGCACAGTTTTCTGGTGAGGAGGCCTGGGGTGCTGTGAGCTCTGAGTTACACTGCTGAGTGAGGAAGTGGGGTCAGAGCCCAGCCCCGGGCTCCAGGTCCAGCCTGCTTCCCATCACCCTACACTACCTCCCCAAGGGCCACTCTTTCCTCAGCTGTCACTTCCCCCCTCGAAGCCACCAGTTGAAAAACGAAAGCGTTTCAAGTATTCTCTTTCCTCTCATCTTGTCTGTATAAGCATTACCTGCCGGAGGCCCTAGATCTACCACATGCTGTCTGTGTGACATTAGCAGGAAACTTAACTTCCTTTGGCGTCAGTTTTCTTATCTGAAAAATGGAGGTAATGGTGTCTATCTCAGCAGGTTTTATGATTGTTAAATTACATCACTTTGGTAGAGCATCTGTCATAGAGTAGTGACAGACAGAGCAGTGTCTGTCACAGAGTAAGCATTTGATATCTTTCTGCCGCCTCTCTCCCGAGAACACTTTGACTGAGTAGAAACCGTTTGGGGATGATTGAGTTTTTCCTGTGAAGCCGAGCACCGCCTCATGGTCTGGACTGTGTACACTTTCTGGGAGTCAGGGACAGGGCAGTGGTACAGGCTCCATATCTGTTTTGGAAGTGGCTTCATAGGTAGCTTCACCTCCCCAACCCTCAGTGTCCCCCTGGGTGAAGCACCTTATGAACAATTGTGAGGATTAGGTGAGAGAAAATAGGCGAAGCGGTTAACCCAGTGGGAGCTCCGTCCGTGTTACTCATGCTCTTTACCTCTTGGCACATGAGCCTGGCACAGGCACTGCCCAGAGCCTTCTGCAGGGGCTGCAGCCAGCAGGCGTATCCTAAGTGGTCGTTGCGCTGTCAGCCTTGACAGTGGGCTGGCAGGTTGCAGAGACGGCCCGGCCGTCTGCCGCCTCCTAGGAAGGATGTCTCTTCCCCGAGATGCGTGTCTTGATGTTCGGCACCAAGAGCAGGATTTAATGAAGGCAGTTTAAATCAACATGCTCCACACTCAGCAACCAGCCCTGTAATGAAATGTGAGCTGACAAGTTCCTCCGCACTTCAGTGAGGTGTGTGGAAACAGTAAAGTCAGATTTTATACAAGTGTTTACTCGAGTCCCTGGTTCCCAGCAGTTTGGCTTCCAGTCTCATCCCCAAAACTCCTCCTGAAATTCAACCCCATCCAAATGGGGGGCTGAATTCATCCTGAAAAGCCACCCACGATACCTGGGGACGCATTCCCAGGGTGCATAAGAGCACAGGTTCTGTGTCTGACCCTTCACCCCCAACCCACTTCAGTCCTCAGCTCTGGGCCTAGCGGGGTGTCGCTCCCTACATCGTTTGAGATGACGGTGCTGACAGTGATGGTGGCCGTGGTTACAGCTGTGATGATGATGCTGATAAAGGGAGGTGGCAATTGCTGCAGATGTTGTTATAAAAAGAGGAAGGAGTCGGAGAGGTGAAAGGACTTTCCCAAAGTAAATTAGCTTATCTGCAATGGACTTTGAATTAACTCTAAGCTGTCTCTCTCCAAGTCCTCAGCTGGGGGCCCAGATACGCCCTTCTGGGGCATGTTCCCAATAAGCTAAGCTCCTTCTCTAGGAACTGCCTCCTAAAGTGCCACCGCCACCGCCACGGACTATGGACCAACCCTTAAATACGTGACTTCTGAGGGACTTTCAAGATCTGAACTGTCGCCTTGAACACTGTGCTAACTGAGCAGTGTATTATACTTGTGTCTCTCTCAAACCACTCTGTAGCTCCATGAGGCCAGACTCTGCAGTATTCCTAGCGCAGGGCCAAACATGTGTCAGGACAGCTTCTCAGTGTTTACTGTGTGAATGACCTGCCTGTGAATGGTCAAAGTGAGGACAAGAGAGCCCACTGGGAGCACGGCAGGGAGGGCCTCTGCCCAGAAGACCCTGCGTCCCACCAGACAGACAACCGCCCTCTCTCAGGACTCCCTCCTCCTGCCCCGCCCACCGCTGCCTTCCCTTCCGCCCCTGTTACAGTCTGCAGAACTAAAAGCAAATCCCCGGGCTCCTTCTCTGTCGCTTTCCCGACCTCGCTCGTGCTAGTTTCATACACAGTGCCAGCCAACCAGAACCCTTCCTGGACAAGCCCTGGCATCATTTCACCTCCTTCAAGCCGTCTTCCCCAGGGAGCAGCCCTGCTGGGTGGGATGCCTCCTCGGCTTTCCCGTAAAGTGGGCACACTCGGCAGCCGAGCAGGGTGACTCCCCCCACCGCACTGCAACTGCTTGAGTTGGTTCAGAGCTGGAATTTCACCTCTTTGAGAGAGTCCTTGAAAAGGAGAACACCTGCCTTTCTTTCAGACCTGCTGACTTGTAAAGAAGGGTTCGACGTCAGCGGCATTTTCTGAGATACCATCTCAAAGGCCAGCCCTTAAACTCATCATTTACCCCTCCATTGGTTCCTTCTTGGGTCTTTCTTCCCACCCTCTCCTCATAGCTTCTGTTCTCAGCCTCATATATCCATTCCTCATCCCCACTGCTCTGTGCTCTCTCCAGGCTTGTCTTCCATAAATTGACTTTTATTTGAGAGCAGCCTCGCGCCATGCTTTATTCCTTTGGGTTGCTGGCGCACAGAATCAGTACATGGCAGAGATCCTGCCTGTAAAATGCTCATGCTGGTGGTTTATGATTCTTATCATTTGATTGCACTTGAGTTTCATGGAATAACAGGTGGAGATATTTTAGCGATTCAGTGGTGCAGGTTTGGAGGTAGCATGTGCAGTCAGTGAGAATCACATGGGAATTGGAATAGGACCAAGATAGATTGTCAAGATTCAGCTTATTCGTAGAGTACAGCTAATGATACCTGCCTTGCGGGGCTGTTTTCCAAATTAGTTTTAATATGTATGCATAAAACGCCTAGCATGGTGGCTGGCATTCAGTAAGCACTTAATAAATGAAGCATGAGTGTGTATTTTTAGAATGCACGATTAGATCTAGATTAGCCACATAGTCCTTAGACTAACAAATTTAAATTTGAGGACAGTTTAGTTTATACTGTGAAAATTTACAGCCAGAGGGCTGCATCTGATTCGATGTTAAACAATTTGTTTTCTCTCTCAGAGGCTCAAGATCCTTGTAGTTTCTGAGTTTCTCTATCATTTCCTTCCCCCAGCTCCCAATACTGGCTTGACTCTTAGACAAAGATTCATTAATGTGCTGGCACGTTTAGTCCCCAACAAGCAGGTCGGTGGTTCATAGGACAAGGCCATAGTGCATTAGTGTCACCGTCCTCCCAGGATAGGAAGCTTCCTACGCCCCATTCCAGGCAGGAGCCCAGACCCCACGAGGGAACACCCTAGAGCAGCTCCAAACCTGCACCCACCCTGAGAGCATCACATGTTTTATTCCATTCATTCCCTGAGCCTTCCCGGCCCCTCCTTTGTGCTGGGCACTGCTCCAGGCACCGCAGATCAGCGAGCCCCTGCAGTCTGCTCAGACACCCAGGTGTGCAGCCTGATTAGAGCTCTGATTGATGTGTGCAGAGGAGGGCTTGGGGCGCCAGGACACGAGCAGTGAACCCGACCAAGAAAGCCTGGGAGAGGACTCTGGGCAGGTCTTCAGCAGGGAGACTTGGGAGCTATTTGTGAGAGGGGACTAAAGGGAGGCGCATCGGGGCTAAGGTGGAGGGCAGTACAGGAAAGGGCACAGCAGGTGCAGAAGCAGAGCTGGGCAAGATTGTGAGCTCTTGGTAGCCCTACCTCAGGCTGACTGAAGAGTAGGTGCCCCAAGACAAGGACAGGAGGTAAGGCTGGAACGTAGTAGGCTCCAAGTCATGGTGCCTACTGAATATCCTGCCAGAAAACTTGAGTTAAAAATTTCCTCCAGGGACAGTGACTATTTCCCTTTCAGACTCCACATCAGGGTTCTTCCTGTGGTCCTCTCAGCTCAACCTGGTTTCCATCCTACCCTAATGTACAGAGACGTTGCAAAATTCAAATGCAGATCCTCTGAGCTTTACTATTACTCTCCTCTACCAAAAAGAAAGGAAAGTCGCAAAGCATACATAATGACTGGATAGGGAGCTGAAAAGCTGTGTTATTAAGTCACGATTGACAGCAAAATGAACCAGATCCTTTAAAAAATAGCTGAAAGTAGAAGCAGGGTTAAAAAATTAAGGCTCTAAACATAGCAGTTACATTAGTGCTAAATTTTGAAAATGGTAATTCAATTTTATTTACAAGGCAAAATATAATTACATTTAAATTTGAGGGAACAGAATTTAATTCTTATTAATGACAGAAAGACTGAGTGAGATGCTTTAATGCCAGAGAAATTGTCTTATGCTCATGGATGGGAGAGAAAATTAGATTCAGCGTTGAGCATTCTCCCCTGTTACAAGTCTCATTTGTGTAGCCAGAATTGTTCCCCCTGTGAGAAGCGTTACCTTCCAAGCCCAGAAAGCATAGCACTGACATCCAATTAAACATCAAAAGGAAGCGATCAGGCTGGACTCTTTCTGTGTAGGTATGTACAGGACAGGAAACCCAAGGTTAGAATTTCACCCAAGGAATAATATCCATTGAGACTTGACATTTCCTGTGCCCTCTCCCAACAGCAAGTGACAGCCTAGAAATCAAAGTTTAGAATAAGAAATATCTGAGAAATTGACACCAGCGCAACAAGTGAAGGGAAGTGTGGGGGAAGGCAGGGAAGAGCCCCCAGGTGTAAGTGAAGTAGCATAGCGGTTTAGACACAATGAGGTGGTCAGTTTCTGACATTTAATCAAAGACTGGAAAATTGGGCCCAGACAGGCATGCTGCTAAGTACTGCCAGAGTTAAAGGTTGATAAACCAGGAGCTGGCAGCTTTGTAATTTAGCAGAATTTCCCCCGACAGCCTGCAAGGTTTTCTATCAGAATTAGAGCTCTTCAGTATGCAAATATAAGCCCTCCTGAAATTGGGCTTCAAAATCAGGTTTCTATTTGGATGCCCAGGCTGATACCTGTACAAAATCTCTAGTTGTCTTCCCGAATCAAACTACTGTGATGATAACTTGTAATTTTACAAAATAACTCTTCTTTGAATGGAAATTTACATTGTACAGAAGTTCTTTCATGTATATGCCTCATGATTTATTCAAACAACAAACACATAAGCCTCTGACATTGCAGATGCTATTGTTTCCAAGAAACCAGGGTCCAGAGAATTTGGTGACTTACCACCCAAAGACAAGGTTTCAAATCCAGGTGTCTCTGGGTTCAGAGCTCTTATTTGTCCCTTGCACAAGTATGACATTGATTATTAACAATGTTTGTGCTGAAACTGGTGCTGAATCAAGGTGTCGGGTTTATAAATGTATGTAGTAAGACTGCCAGGGACCATGTGTCCTGAGTCTTATGCTTCTCTCTGGCAGTACTGTATGAGTTTAAGAAAAAAGAGCAGTTGCTTTCAGCTACAGTGATCCTGGTTGCCTCTCGGAAAATGTGGGATTTAAAGTGAGTGATGGTGGTTGGCTATGAGAAGGCAGAGATAGGAGAAGACATGCACCCAACAGCAACCCATTGTAGAAGTCATAGACTTGCAACATGTACAAACATGCGACAGATCCAGATGTTTTCAGTAGTACAGAGTGACTTAGGATGTTTGTGGCCGTAGAGAGATGCGGAAGAGGTGAGGGAGCCCAGCAGGCCTCAGCGTGTGAATGGCCTGGAAAGATTTTAGGTGTTATCTATACTGGGAAACCCCAAGAAGTTTTAAGTAGAGATGTGACACAGCTGACTTGGTTTTGGAGCACTTACTGTAGTATTAGCTTACAGTTTACGGTGCCTGGGGTGCATCTAGGTGGAAGAGTCCAAGGAAGGGTTAGACAGATGAGCTCATGACTGGATGGAGAAGTGGGCCTCATATCAAAGGAGGCGGAGTCTCTGGGGAGAGAATTAACATCATCTGTCTCTTCAGTTCACCCCTGTTGGTGAGCTTTTGGTTGGGTTCCGTCCTTGGCGAAGAATATTTGTCCTACTCATGTTCTTTGGCTGCTTTGCTCACCAGCCCTTTCCTGACTTGCTATCCTGCAAAGTGAGACCCTATTTGGAGGCCTCCCCCAAGCTAGGTTTAAAGTTCTCTCATCAGGAAGCCAGTAAGCCCCCAATTAGGATGGATAGCAGCGGCTCACTGCTTCCTGCCATAGGTGCTTTATAAAGGCTTGAAACTCTAGTCCTGGGGGAATGAGATGGTGCCCTGCTCTGCACTAACATACTAGAATTCACTTTTCTGCTTGGTTTGAAAGCTCTCTAAGCTCCTTGAATGAGGTGAAAGGCCATGTGGTTTCCAAGGCTCATTAGCTCTCTGCCATCTCGATCTGCGGAACAGAGCCATGACTTGGGGCAGCTCTGGCTCTTGGGTGATGGGGAGGGAGGTTGAAAAGCACAGGAGAGTGGCTTGGGTTTGGCCTCAGTGTCTAGAGGAGACTAATTACTGTAAAGAAGTCAGACATTCCTTTCCTGTGCCTTCTTCCCCTTCCGACTTCCTGAAACCTGCGCTGAGGCAAAAAATTCATCTGCCCAACTTAGTGAGGGAAAGAAGGAGAGAAGGCAGGTGCCGTACCCAGAGATGCTAGCTTGTTCAAAACGTAGAGAGAAAATTAACCTGTAATCAGCACTCCGTGTGCTGGGCATTGTGGTTGGCTTCATGCTTATTTACATGAATGGGTAGAATCGAGTTCCTGGCAGATAGGAGTAATTTCATAGTGTTTTTGTACCCCCAACCTCTAGGAATATCTGGTGCTTGGTATATTTTTAAATCACTTTTTAAATTCTGGTAGATGGATGTCATTATCACCATTTCACAAATAACACAATTAAGATTCAAAGGTGGGCAGTATTTGTTTGGTAGCAAACAAATAGGTAGCAAGTAGCAGAGCAGGCTCTTGAACCCAACTTGCCTGACTTCTCCTCTGCTCTGCGCAATCATAAAATCTCACACGGTTCCACAGTACAGTCTGGACACACCGCTAGCAACACACAAGTGCAGTCAGAAGACGTGTTTCCTGTGTAAGACTCACTGGGAACGCAGAGGTTAATCTGTGGTGGCAGGTGCCTCAAGGCCTGAGAAAGAGTGATTCGTACAAAAGTGCTTTGGGAAGGCAGGAGAAGGTGAAATCCCTCTAGTGGGGGTAAGGGAAGGGCTTCAAGGAGGAGGCGTTGCTGGAGCCAGAACTGAAAGCACATCTGGATTCGAACATGTGAAGATGAAGCAAAGGAGATTCTACCCAGTGACGGCAAACCTTTTAGAGCTTTCAGTGATACCAACAGCCTGCTGTGGCTCGCATGCCATAGGTTCGCCACCATTGCCCTGGACCGTGGAATGCACTCACAGAGCCCTGGAGGGCGAGGGGCAAAGCGTGCATCAGTGTCTGTCTTACAGTGACTGCCACCTTGCCCCTACCACGACTGTTTTTCTAAGAAAGCTAGCAAGTTCTAGCCCGGATACTGGCGTGCATGTCATTGGGTTTCACAGGGCAAGAAACTTTCTCTATGCAAGCCCCTGTTTTCCTATGTATGAAATGTCTAGAGAACCTCTGGGGTGGCTTCTGATGCTGTAAACACAAAAACCTGCTCTGAGTTCTCATCGTTCTGTCCCTGGTCTGCCTCCGCCCGAGGGAGATCTTCTGGCCAGAACCAGCCAATGTCTTCCAGAGGCATCTGTCTCCTGGTTGGCCCTCTGTCCCTTCCCACGATTTCCATGGCCTTGACCTCTAACTGCCTCCTTCATCACTCATAGCTCCTTGTCTCTGTGCCTTTCTTCCACACCCATCCTGCAAAACCCAGCTTCTCCCCAGCCGTTCGCCATATCTGATCTCACAGCCAGGCTTCTGAGCTCAACTCAACCAAACTGCATCATGCTCATGGGTCGTTAGCTTCTCCTGGGTCCTTCCACCTGCAGTTGGCCATTTCACTGTCTACTTCTATCCACTGGCACCCTGCTCAGCGAAGATTCCTGTCTCCTACCTCACTGAGAACACCGAGGCCATGGCTTAAGTACTTCCCCCATTATCCTGGTTGATCCCCTATGCAGCCTGTACAGGACATGTCTCTCTGCCTGCTTCAGTCCGGTCCTTACCTATCCCCTTGCTTTCACCATATTTTCAAACTCTCCCTTCTCCCTGCTCTTTCCAGCACATAAACATAATATAGTAGTCATTATAATGAATATTAACTCTATGAAAGATGTACCTAATACTAGATATATTATATAGAGTGCGCTTAGCCTGCACATAAGCCTGGAATGTTAGTATCTGTATCCTATTTTTTTGATGAGAAATCTGAGGTGCAAAGAGATGAAGTACTTTGCCCAGGATACATTGTTGGATGGATGTATGGACAGTTAGATGGCCTGGTGACTGGAAAGCTGGTTAGATGAAGGAGTTGAGTACACAGGCAGACAGGTGGGCCGATGGATAGACAAAGAGATAAAACAGAGAAACAAAAGGAGAAGCACTTAATCCAACAGGCACTGGGTTGGGGTGAAGAAGGAAACTCAGACTGGTTTCAGAGACTGTATAGTCTACTGTGCAATAATCTAATGTTCAATTAACAGTCAGAGAACACTGTCAGTGAAGATTCTGCCTAAACCTAATCCCACAATCGACAGACCCAAAAGCTGTGTTAATCATAGTCACCTTTCATTTTAACTAAGTACCTTTGAACAACAAGTCGCTTTATTTCTCCAGGCTGTTTCCTCAGCTACAATGTGAGAGCAAAAGTATCCTTGCTGGACTGTTGTAGGGCTTTAATGAGGTAGTATTTGTGTGCTACCAACACCAGTTCTAGAACACTATAGCTATTTCATTTCCTCCTTTCTTGCCTCAAATACCCACTAGCTTGACTTGGTCTTTAAATCATCCAGGATTTTAGAGAAACAGTGATGAAACAGAAAATCTTGGGGCTGGGGATTCAGCTCAGTGGTCAGAGCACTTGCCTAGCAAGCACAAGACCCTGGGTTCAATCCCCAGCACCAAAAGAAAGAAAATCATATCAGGAATCATTGTAAGTTCTCTAATCCACTATTAAAACTTCTTAAGGTCACTCTCCAAACCTCAGGTCCTAAGCAATATAGAAAAAGTTTGTTATTCCTATTAGTGCTAAATACAGTCTTATGAAAAGACTTCCCAGGAGGTCACGGGGGGCCCAGACTCTGTTTCCATATCCCTGGAATTGTAAAGGCAACCATCCATTCCTTGCTCAGCACAAAAATGTGCAGATCATTGGGTAAGGTTCTGCCTATTCCCTACGTGTGTCAGTTTTGAACATCTTTCCGTAGAAGAAATTTTACGGGAGAATTCTACGTAAGTGTCTCCTTTAAGAGAAAGACACAGCTTCACCTAGCAGCTATTTTAATGAACAGGATTGTAAAGTAAATCCGGACAAATTAAAACATAGCTGCGATGGGTCCCAGGGTTCACCTGGGCTTGTATGGGGATTAGCATTAGTGAGAGGAGCCTGGGGCAGCTTCTCCCCGATGTATTCACTTTTTGGCGTGATTACCAATAGCCAAACCTTATGTATCTCACCTCTGCCTTTTCCGTCTTTTCTTCATGTGTTCACCTCTTTCCACATCCTAGAAAGACGACAGGTGCAGCTGGGCATTGGCATGGAGGATGATGCATCTGAGGGTGTCAGTACTGAGACTTTTTAAGAATTACAGAATTCACGCTCAGAGACCGGAAAAGATGAGTGCTTAAGAAGCTTAGACGCAAAAGACACTGAACCTCTATGTGAATATATTTAACAAAATAGCTTTTGTGCAATATGGCCCTGAGATGGCGCTGTGCCAACTAACATACACCTCTTTCCATGGAGCTATTTTAAAATGCATCTGTTCTTTCAACAAATATTTATTGAAAGCTGTGCCATGCCATGCCATTCCTAGTGCCAGTGCCGGGGAATCAGGATGAATAAGAACTAGACCCTGCTGTAAGGCAGGCTTGCAGTCTAGAGTAGAGATGACATGTACCCAGAAAGGCAGGGAAGGGGTGAGGCGGGCAAGCAGGAATGCTTGGGTTTCATTTCCTATAAGCGAAGAGCTAATGTGTTCTTGGGCCTGGCAGGTTCATCGCCAAGGTCCTCCCAGTTCAAACAAGGACTGTATAAGCTTGGAATAAGAATTTTAGGACAACTGGAGACTTTCACCTGATTTCAAGAAGATTATCCATCTACGAATACGTATGGCTTCTACCTAAATATTGATAGTCTTGGATGATGGTGCCTGCTAAGTGACCAGCACAGAAGCTTTATATCCAAGTTTTGAGGTTTCTACTAGAAGAGTAAATATCTTGTTCTCCTGGAACTGCTCCTCTGCTAGGTGACTTGGAGCTCTGCTGATGTACATCTTAGGTCCATCAATGAGTTATATACATAAAATTATTTACATGGAGCTTTTTGTGTATATTATTTCCTCAAATTATCACCATCTGCCCTGTAATAGGGAATCATTATTCTTCTCATTTTAGGAGTGAAGAATTATGGCTCAGAGATTAAGTAATTTTCCCAAGTACTCACAGCTGGGATATTGGGGCGTCAGCTCTGCAGCTAAGTCTACCCTGTAGCTTACGTGCTTCCTAGTACCCCAAAGGATTCCTCCCAGAGCCCAGCCCTCCAGGATTTTCAGCAAGTTCTGATTTCTGGTGCCTGAGAGTAAACTAGCAATTATCAATATTTTCTTCTATTGAGCATTCACAAGTGTCAAAATTCACATCTGACCTTCTGACATCAGTCTAGTACACTGACTGCTGCGTTTCATTTCCTTTTTCTAAAATAAAAATGAGTATGTGAAATTTATTATATTCTGTGAATATACCTGGCATTACGCTAGAATCTTTACTTCTGCTCATGCCAACTCATTCAGCTACCTTAATAGGTTTAGGTTAGTCCATCTGCCGTGACAGAACGCAGACTCCTCGAGGTCAAGAAACAGTTGCGTCAGTTGTCGCCATCTGGATCTGCAGTGCACGTAGTGACCCCCGGAAAATCAACCAAATGAGAGTAATTCCTACAACCCTCTAAAGCGGTTGATGCCATCCCCAGTTTACAAAAAAGGAAACCTGAGACTCAGAGAGAAGCTGCAACCTAAATTTCACAAATGGGCCTATTTCCATTATGTAAAAGGCAAATGAGCTGTCAGAGCACATTCTGTAGCATCATCCTGTTTGGTTTTCACCAACTACTCTGTGAAGTTATATCTGCTTTAATGTCAAAGCAGAATCTGAGAAGGAAAAACAAAGCAGTTCCTTTTATTTCAAGGACAAAAATAAGAAATCAAAGTATTTGTAGGAAAAAGCAATAAGGACTACAACCTGAGGCCAAACAATAAAGTAGCATCTCAAGTTTCTGTTCCCATCTTTCATCCTAATCCTTAGTGGGTCTCTTTCACTCCAGCAGGCCCCTCTGCCAAGGAGAACCTGAGTGCTCACATGTTGTATTACCATCAGTTAGCACCCCATAAAAATCAAGGTCACCCAGTTCGGGCCCCTTCCATTAAAATGTGTAAGAGCTCACAAACCAGCTTGTAAAGGGCCAGTGGAGGGCTGCCCAGCCGCCAGACAGCCTTAGCTTCATGCCAGGAGAGCATTCTAGTGTAAACTGGCAAGGAAGCAGAGTGTTTTAGATGGTCAGTTTGCAGCCTCCAAATGCAAAGAATGAGACCAAATGTCTGGGAAACTCTGCCTGGAGGATTCCATTTCTTCTCACATATATCCAGAGTCTGACTTGGATGTAACAAAGGAGAAATGGCAGGACCACAATAGATGGGAAATTGTTGCTGGAAGGAAACCCTCTGAGGGTTATATAAGGGTTTCTTGCTTTTTCTCAGGCTCAGTTTCCTTGTCTGCAAAATACCTGTCTCGCAGTACTATATTGTTGTGAGGACTGTCAAAATGCCCACATGACCTTGTAGAATGTCCTTATATTATCTGGGTTTCAGTATCCTCACCTCTAAGAAGGATGATACCCAGATGTTCTTGCAACATTACTGGGATAGTTAAGTGAGAAATTGTATATGAAGTGTGCTTTGTAAACTGTAAAACCTGATGTAAGTGTTAGTTAAACCGAAAATGGCCTTCCCACATATTACCTCATTTGTTATAATACCAAACCCATCTAATCATTAAAGTGGGAATTACTGTCCCATTTTACAGAAATGGAGATCAAGTCTCAATGGATTGTTTAATGTGCAACTTTCAGATTTTTCAACCAGTAAGTGGCAAAGTCATGGGTAGATCCCAGGTTTGTCTGATCCTAAAATCCACATTTTTTGGTGGGGAGTGGGTGCTGGGGATTGAACTCAAGGCCTTGCACTTGCTAGGCAAGCACCCTACCACTACCTAAATCCCCAATCCTAACCCACAGTTTTAATCCACTACATGTAATCCAGAAGGTACAGATATGACTAATGGCTATAGGTTATTTGGATAATCTTTGCAATGTCAGTATCAATTTGCATGTTATTTGGAATGTGATCTCTGGAGGGACAGAGTCTCTGGCACATAGTAGGCATATGTGGAAGATTCTTCAAAGGATAAATGAATCTGTATGCATTTATTGCTACCTACAATATATCAAGCCCTAAGTACCCTCTGAAGTGGGTGCTGTCACTATCCTCATTTCACAGAGGAAGAAAATGAAGCTCAGAGCAGTTGAGTGGGTTATGTAGCTGAAAGGACTGAGATTTGGAATCACATCGATTCCAGGTCTTACTCCCATCTGTCTACACTACCTGCAGATTAGCTAATAAATGAATGGAGTGAAGTCTGCCTTCTGTATCCCTGGGGTCCACATCTGTGGATTCGACCAACAGTAGATTGAAAACACTCAAAAAAATTTCCTTCTGTACTAAAAATGTACACTTTGTTCTCTTATTATTATTTCTAAATAATAATAGAGCAACTATTTACATTGCATAAATCGGTGTTATAAGTGATCTAGAGATGATTTAACGGATACGGGAGGGTGTGTGTAGGTGAACTGCCCTAACTGTGCCATTTGATGTAAGGGACTTGAGTATCCATGGATTTTAATATTTGAGGCCAGTCCTAGAACCAATCCCCTTTAGATGCTAAGGGGCAAGGGACAACTATACCTGTTCGCTAAGACCTGAAGTCCCACGTGTGAGTGCAAGGCAAAGCCTGCCACTTCTGCTCTTGGCCCCTTATGAGCTCCACATGCTGCTGCCCAAGAGCCCTGCCCGTTGGCCCCGGAAGCCTGGGCCTCTCATGGCTCACACCTCAGTGAGTAGGAGTGCTGCATGCTGTTTACTTTCACTCCAGCTACAGACACCCAGTAAAAGTGCTAAGTAAACCCAAACAAACACTGAGCTGATCATCTCTCCCTGCACTCTTGCTCTTGGGGGAAAGCCCAGCCCAAACTCAAGCCCAGCCTCCGGAGCCAGCAGGAGGTCACTGCCCTTTCAGTGTTTGCACAAGAGATTCTAGTTTCAGAAAGGGCCTAGGGAGGCCTGGGGCCTGGAGACTGTCACCCTTTGTCTTTAGGAAGCCTAAGACACTGTCTGAAGGGAGCTTGAACATCCTCCTAGGGGGCTGCTGAATGCAGGAACTGTTGGTTCCATAGCCCCTCACCATGTACAGACAGATAACCTGGCCGAGCAACATGTACGTGAACTGCTTTTCATCCTCTCCTGCCTGTTGCCATGGGCACAGCCTGATTCAACACTATTGAGCAAGCCTTACTTATGGGGTATATTCTGTGCTAAGACTTGTGCTGGTACCAGGGATACAGGTGATCAAAGGAACGAGCCCCAGCCTCAGGGTGTTCCTGGTGTGATGGTGAGACAGACACAGAAACATAAAATCACTGTAGTGTGCAATAGGGGATGAGAAGGAGCAAGAGAATAACCACAAGGTGAATCACAGTAGACTTCTCAGAGGAGGCGGGATGTGCAAGCCAAGTCTTGGGGATAGAATGTGTGTAACATGGAGGATAATTATATCATAGAATCCCACAGTCTCAGAGCCTGGAGGGACCTTACACACCATCAGGTTCCCCCTGAAATAGGTGAGAAAACTGATACCCAGAGAGAGATAATGACCTTCCTTCTCAAGGTCACCTAGGAGATCAGTGGCAGGGCAGGCATGGACCACACAAACCTCTTTGGCCTCCCAGTCTAAAGCTCATTGTCCTGACCTCAATTTTAGGAATACTTTCTTGAGTTACTTGATTTTGGCCATGGCCTTCTGTATTGTTTTCTTCTGTGAGTGCTCGCCACAGCTCTCTAGGTCAGCAGAGGATTGCTGTGAGGCGGTGGCACTATGGTGCCCACACTCTAGGCTGGGACGCATGGCTCAGGGAAGTCAAGACACCTGCCTGTGGTCCCCCAGGTCAGAAGCTCCTGCGCCTGGCCTAGGACCCATGTCCCTGCTCCAGGCCAGAGCTGTCTGCCCATCTTTCAGCAGCACCCTTTCCTGTGGGCAGCTGAGAAAAGTGAGGTGGGACTGCAGGTAGAAAATACCCTCCCTTTCAGGTGATGTGCTTTGGCGGGGTGTCTGGAATAAAACACCCATAAATAGAGGTTCTTACTTTTAAAAAAAATGCAAACAATTTATCCATTGTCTTCCAAGTTGGTAAGGAAAATGTGAGCCTTGGAACTTCTTTTCTTCCTTTTTTTCAAAAGTAGCTAGAATATTAGCAGCTTCTAGACCAGCATTGCCACTTGGAAGGGGGTAAAGGGCAAAGGCAGCTCAACAGAGGTGCCAGTTAATTTAGTTTGAAAGAAATCTAAAGCGTTAGGAATCTTCCATGAATTGGGAGGCTGTTGGGCCACGAGGCTTAAGAATCAAGTCCGGGTCTCCATGAGAGCCCTGGCAGACAGCATGCGTAGACACAGTTGCTCAGCCTCTTTCCTGAAGAGCAGTCACATCTTGGAACCTTCGCAGCCTCTGCCTGCAGTAAGCACAAAGCCATTGCTGGCCCGCAGCCCGTGGGGCTTGTGAATCAGGCCTGTGTGTTCTGCAGGGTCTCACAGACAGGCCTTTGTGAAGGGCCGGGCAACTGCGCTGTGGCTGTGAAGTGCCCGCATCACCACCACCACTGGTACCAGCTGTTTGCTTTGGATCCGAAAGCTCATTTAGGTGGCGCTTGAAGTTGGGGGAGGAAGCAGCACGTTGGAGGACAGAGAATAAACTCAGCAAAAGCACAGAACAAACTGCAAGTTTTGGACCACAGCTCAAAGTACATCCAGGGTGCAAGGGTCCAGCCTTCCCCCCTCTCCAATTAGTCAAAGCTCTAGTTCCATGCAGGCCCAGCCAGACCCAAAAGCACTTCATTTGGCAGTAGGGGCTCATCCTCACTTTGTTTTCACACATAACTGGTTTTTAATTAAATTTGACTTTTTCTCACATCTGTTGGGAGGGCTGGTCCCCTTTGGAAGTGGCAAGCACAAAAGCAGAGAAAGGCTGGCAAGGAGGAAAAGCAAATGGAGCGGAGCCCTTCGATCCTTCCCATTTTGATAAGAAAATGGGCTCCGAGCAGGCCTCTGCCCAGAGAATTGTTCTTGTCCGAGGGACACTGTCCATGGAGATTAGTCTCCCAAGCCTCTAGAATCGCAGCCACTCACTGAAACCTGGGTAGGTAGCCAAGGTGACCCTTGTTCCCAACAAGAACTTGCTCAAATTTCGTTTCTCTCTCTCTCCTCCCTTGCTCCCCTCCCGTCCTGGCGCTTGCTCTCTTCCTTCCCCTGCCCACAGAGATCTGCGCTGCGGACTGTGGCGGCCATGGTGTCTGCGTGGGGGGCACCTGTCGCTGCGAGGACGGCTGGATGGGGGCAGCGTGTGACCAGCGAGCCTGCCACCCGCGCTGTGCTGAACATGGGACCTGCCGCGACGGCAAATGCGAGTGCAGCGTGGGCTGGAACGGCGAGCACTGTACCATTGGTATGGCGGCCGCAGGCTGGGCACCTTGTCTAGTCTGCAGGACATCTGTGTCTGTTGGGCCCTTCAGGGCCAGACTGAACCTCCATTGCATGTGGGAAGGAGCCAAAAGTCCTTTCATCTGGTGACATTATGAATGGCTTTTCCTAGACTTCAGTTGGATTTAAATTCATTTGCAGTTTAGCATTTTCTACCTTATGCCTCCCAATGTGCATTTCCCCGGCCCCAGTGAGCTGGGTGGCAGGGCTGAAAGCAGAACAGTGCTGTGCTCAGGGATGAGGCAGATGACAACTGCTTTGCGGCCATGGGCAAGTCCCACCACCTTTCTCAGCCTCAGTTTCCTTACTTATAAGATGGGGAGAATAAGGCATGTACACAGCTTAGCAGAGGCTGGCACGCATGGAGTGCCATTATTATCAATGGTATTATCTGCTTGGAACCACTCCGGAAGGCTTGGCCCTGGCCCTCTTCACCCGCTGACCCTAGGAGGCTGCCACAGAGGCTGGAATCCCGGGAAAGCTCTCCGTAGGCCCCAGCCAGGTCTGCATCCTGCGCCGCCCTGCCTCAGCTTCAGTCCTGTCTGCATTTGTCTCCTTTCTTCCCTCTCGGGCGCTCCTCTGCACAGCCCCTGCTGAAGCAGCTCTTTTGGCAGCTTTAAAAACAAGCTGATCACTTCATTCTCCATCTTTCTGCTTTTCCTGCTGGTTTTGTTGATCTTAAACACAGCCAGACGTTTTGCTTGGTTTATTATCCTGGAATGAACACTCACGAAAGCTCTTTATTGAATCAACTGGTCTGTGTATGTGTGTTTTAACTTCTTCCCTTGGCATTTTTTCTCGAGGAAGTGTCTGTGATCAGATGGCGAGCACATGGCTTTAGAAGGCAGGATTCCAGGTGCTCTGGCTCAGAAAGTGACCTCTGCAGCTCTTACAGAAACTGGAAGACAAGTCCTTAAGCTTTCGAAGGACAAAAGAATTTTAAGCAAATAGAGCTACTTCTTATCTTTTGTAGTTTTTTAGTCCTCATTCTTTTCCTTTTGCCATTTGCCACCAAGGATTATTTTATATCTTTGACCCCTGCCCTGAAACATCACCA
Source organism: Hystrix cristata (assembly GCA_004026905.1). Taxonomy (NCBI): domain Eukaryota; kingdom Metazoa; phylum Chordata; class Mammalia; order Rodentia; family Hystricidae; genus Hystrix; species Hystrix cristata. The sequence goes on along the minus strand of PVJO010003683.1, from coordinate 93,876 downwards.
TATAAGTGGCCACTGAATACCTTACATTTTTAATAACAATGCCTTCTTTTTTTGTTGGTTTTTTGTTTTGTTTTTTTTGGTTTTTTTTTGTTTTGGGGTTTTTTTTTTTTTGAGTATTTAGCATGTATCAAGTGCTGTGCTAAAAGCTAGAACTGCTTTATTCCTAGCAGAGTGAAGAGGTATGGGTTACTCTCTCCTTTACAAGATACAGCAGGAATTGCAGCCTGGTTTTCTCCTCACCAGCTGTTTGCTCCACAGTCCTCAGGGGGAAAAGCCCAGATTTCCACTGAGGCTCCTGTCTCTCCCCCAGGCCAAGCCTTTTTATTTCTCGAATGCACTGAGTCCCTCTCCTAATCTGCACGGCCCCCACTCCTAACAGAGCCCCCCTCCTAGTGAGGACAGTCCTCCCTGCTCCTCTGCGGCAGAAGGCACCATGTTACCTTACTGTGCGCTGCTGGATGTCTTCATTATGTAGGTGTCATCCCACCTTACCGTTGTCCCTGAAACCCCTTACTGAGCAATGGCCCTAGTCATCCTAGGGGCCCTCTTCAGACTCTGCTTTTCCTCCTTCACTTTTCTGGGTGACTGGGGATGGACTGACCTTTCCGCTTCCCAGCTCTGAAGATGGCCCATTGCTATTAAACAAAAAAAAAAAAAATCAGAGCCTGAGGACAGCACATTCTGTTTTCACTCCTAGTTGCTCACAGCTTTCTCAGCTTGCCTTACCAAATTCTAAAAAGTTTATAGATGTTCAAATCTTATGAGACAAATCATCTCACCTGAATCAAAAGACTAGCGACTTAGAGACTTTAGTCCAGTCATAGATAATTCATGACAGGGGTTGTGGGGAGGCTGGGCTACATCTAGTAACTTTTGGATGCTTATCAGCCTGGCTTTAAGGAGGTCCCATTTATTTTGATGCCGGGAAGTCAGACCATTCTCTCTGCCTCCCCCACTCACCCTGTTGTCAGTTTTAAAGAACATATCCTCCTTGGAGTTGGAGATGGGTTTTCCCTACCAGATAGGAAATGCATCAAAGTAAATGTGCAAGATATAAGCGGAAGGTTGACAGCCCTAAATACCAAAAAATGTCATAAGACATTGAAGATGTAACGGACTAGTTACAGTGGTTCAGATGAAAGGACTTTGGCTCAGAATTCTATTACCCTTCATTGTCTGGTGAGCATTTTCTTTGTCCTTGTCTGATTTCCCTGCATGGCAGCCTTCTCTCTGTGGATCTCTGCTGTGGCCAGCTGCATCCCCAAGAGAAACCCAACACTCTCAGCTGAAGGAACAATTCAACAACCCCGTAGGATAGAGGAGAAGGGGGAATGAAAAGTAAAGAAACAATGGTGGATGCCCTCCCTTTTCTTGCTGAAATAGAAATGACAAGAAATCCTTTGTTTAATCTTTGATGATAATAAGGAGTATTTTCTTATGTTTCCAGGGAAATTCACTCCCTGTGAGGCTCACTTAGGAAAAGAAGGCAACTGCTGATGTGAAAAGTTAGAAATCTGAATCGTTAAATGTTTTCTTGTTATCAGATTTCATTTTTGCACAATTGGTCATTACCAGGCAGCTACTTCCTACACTTCAGTCTAGCCATCGCCCACACCAGAGGAAGTGCTGGTATCCATGACGCCAACTTGGAGACCTCCAGGTAGTGGAAACAAAAGAGAGGCGGGTCTGTTTTGTTACACACTGCTGCCTCCATGAACAGGAGAGAATGCCTTGACTACCTTACAGCAGGAACAAAGGGCGCAGAGAACACAAAGACACTAGGCTCCTTCTGGCCTTGTCCCCAGTGTGAGAACCTTTTTAGTCCAGTGACACTTCCCAGAGCAGATTATTATAGTAGGAACTAAATACCTTCTTTTGGAGGCTTTGCCCTCCTCCCTTGTCTTTCATGGAAGCAACTTGATTTTTCTCAGAATAAGAAGGAACTTGACAGTGTCTTTAATGACAGTGTTTTTTTCCACACGGCAGAACACTTCGGTTTGAAACCTGATGCCTTGTGTTAGGAATTGCTGTCTCGGTCCGATGACAGTGCTGCGGGAAGGGCACATGAACACTTGGGTCTCAGTCTCTCTCCCTGTGCATCACAGAACGGGGTGGCCGAAGGAGATCCCCAAGGGCAGGAAACTCTAGCCCTCTTCTCTGCCACCCACAGAACTGTACACCTTTCAACCTGAAGCTGATGCACTTGCTTTTAGCAGTATCTCATGAGGGAGGAAAAAGTTCCTCATTTTTGTCCTTGATGGTAACACTCCTACTTGTGTACATGGAACCCAGTTTTCCTAGTCTAGAAATTAAGGTAATACTTGCTTATATATCTCAAGTATAAGACCAACACAGTGTTTAGAAGCATATTTTCAGATGTCTTTTCCAGAAATGTTACGGATCCCTCAAGTTCAGGGCTTGCCCTCTGATTTCCATAGCGAAATCTGAAAACCACAGTTAAATTTAAGAAGGTGTTTAATTTTTTCCTATTTCTTTGAAAACACTACTAACATTCTGAATCAATTCTATGGTGATTATTTTATTCACCTCAATGCCCCTCATCTATGAAATCTCAAAACATATGTATGTTATGCCAGCTTCTGATTACATTTATAAAATTCCAGCCTTGACCCCAAAGCTGTGATTGTTCAAAATGCCAGATATACAGAATTATTTACTCAACTTCAGGAAAGCTGTCCAATCATATAAATCCTGATTCTTAAACAAAAACCTCCTCTGGGAGTAAAGATCAAAATAATACTCTGATGGTGCAATTACTTGAGTGAGCAAAACCAGACTTCATGAAGAAGGGAATTTATAAAGAAAGCCACAGAATCTTTTGGAGGGTTTTGTCCACTTTCGAATGCTAGTGCTCAAGTTTCTTTTTTTGTGATCAGACAATTCTTCACCAAGAGCTCACAAGTCGCCCGTGAAATCCCAGCGCTGGTGTGATAACCCTTTGCTTCTCCCTCCTCAAAAGCTGAGATCCAACAGGACAAATGGTGACAAGGACAGAGAGAAGATGTGCAGGGACCTATCAGAGCTCAGGTTTGACTGCTGATGACACTGGGAGACTGCAGCACACATGTGGTAGGGCGGGAGACTGGAGGAAAGCTGTTGGGATTTGTAGGTTGCTTTCAGGGTGGGCGCCATTGGCCACTTGTTCACCCGTCCTTCGTCCGAAGAGAGAAGAGTGTGACTGTATCCAGGATATTAACAAGAACATCTCTTTGGTGCTTTGTCTCCCAAATCCCGTTGATTATAACCACCGCACATGCCGGCTTCCCTATTGATGCCTATTTCGTCTGGCCTAATGTGGACCCATGATGCAGCTGTTAGAGTTGACCCGAGACTCCTGGAGGGGAAGAATGGGAAGCCTCTCGCCATGTTCTTCATAACCTTGATAGGGATTCTGAAGCTTCTGATGTTATCCTGAGAGAAACTCTTGGAAGCCTTTGTTGGTCTAGGCAAGTCACTGGAGGAAGTTTTCTTACTGGTGGTCATAGAAATGCCAAAGAGACCTCAGAGCTCAGAGCTCCCCAACCAACCTCATGCCAAACCTCGGAGTCTGTATCATAAGCACCCATGTGCCAGCATTGCCCCCTGCTTCTCACAGGAATGACAGGAAGATAGTAGGAATTTATGAAGCATTCGTACAACGTCAAAGAAATAAATGTGGCCCGTGAGGAAAGATGACTGTGCTATTATTACCGCCATCCTGAAGTCCTGAGGAGAACGATGCAGGAATTTTGTGAAGAGGCAAGAATTCTGTGAAGTCTTCTGAATCTATCTTCCAAAATGCAAGCTTATGAACTTTGCACCATCTTTTCTTAAAAGTTGGTACTTCAAAACCACGAATTTTAAAATGTTTGTACTCAAGAGCATATGTGGCAAGATTTTCAAGCAATAACAGCAACAACAATATGGGCTTCCGCGTATGCCTTTTATAAATAAATGCCATTGACTTCAAAGTTGTCACTCCCATTTTCAACAGCCAGAGGTAAGGAACCTCTGTTCCATTTCCAGGAATCTCTTGGACCTGGTATTGACTGGCTGTTACCAGCTTTTAGATTCACAGTATAGACTGAGGTCTCTTTGTAGCAAAGGAAACGCTTTTGATTTGCAGAGTCAGGATTTGAAATTTTGAATGCCCTTACTTATCTCCTGAAAACTCGTTGATTTATTCTGAGCCTGCCTCAGTCATTTCTACTGGCTTCTGTTGCTACCTGTGGTCTGGAGAAATGAGCAAGCATTTTTAAAGGTATTAAAAACATATTTGCATTTAATAGAGATCATTATTACTGCATTATTTTTAAAAATGAAAAGGCATTCAAAGAGACAGCATGAGCGCTCTCTGAAGTCAGCCCTGGCTTTCAGATTATCCTAGAGAGTGGATTTAATCTTCACTAACCATCAGAGCCGTGAAACCACCATTAAGTTCAGAAACAATCAGGGTTGCTTTCTCTCCAGAGAATTTCCTCAGTATGGGTGCTGCACAGTGGTGTATGGTCGTTTGGATTCTAGTGAGGATTCATCTAACCTACCCATTCCTGGAACAGAAACCAAGGCTCATTCCACCTCTTTTATTCCTAGCCTCTGAATTATTGTAAAAATTTATAACTAAGACCTTCCAGAAGACTCTGCAGATGTGAGAACTAAGAAAACTCCCTGAGCCAGGAGATCCCATGTGTTCTTGCTCTTTTATGGCAAAGCTCTGTGACATCCTGGGAGATGATATCTAAGAAATTTTAAAGCATTTCGTAAAATTAAATGAATACATTTATCTCAGACTAATGTGCTAAATAAACCAAGAATCAAGGGAGTCTTGCTCTTAGCGAGAGATGTTTTCTAGACTGTTTTTCATGTGGGCAGTCCCTGAGTTTGGCATTCCACAACTTTGTTTATTTGCTCCCGCTTAATAAACCACTCGCCTTCACATTATCGTATTTCCTGCTATCCCCCCATGGCCTCTATAAGAGGGAAGGGATGCATGCAGGCCCTGTTAAATTTCTTCCCAATTCTCCATGTGGCTCTGCGGCCTTCCAGAGCATATTTCATCTTGAAACAGCAACCACGTGGACACCTGAACTAATAATAGAGGTTCCCATCCACCGGTCTTTTAAAGCAAATAGATATATTGATGAACAGCAATAGTGTCTGTCTATCCAGAGGACTGAAAAAACAAAATTCATTTTTTTAATGAGGAGGTAAAGAATGTTGTTATTGTTTATGGGAATCTTAGGGCTTTCAGATCAGGCCACACTATTACAGCCTGATGCCATCTTGTGGACTTTCGATTAACGTGTGAAGTAGAGCTGAGGGTGGGCACGGCCTAGCTGAAGGCTTCAGGTCTATCAGGGGTAGCCATCTGTGTAGATTTTGTGGGAGCACATGAGAGGGTAGGAGTAAAGAGGCAGGAAAGAGGCAGCACCTCAAAGCAGCCTCGTGGGGATGATGTAGAGCCCAGCCCTACTCTGAACGCAGACAGGCACCCCATATATGCGCACTCAGTTTATACCACAGCAGTGTTTGACCCTCATCCTCACAAATATGCAAAGCCTGAGACTACCAAATAATTCGAGGCTTGAACACAGCCCCTCCATTGGAAAGCAAAGCATGTGTCATTTGTCTTTCGAGCTAATAAGCACTAAGAACTGGTCAGGTTTTCTTTTTTTTTTTTTCTTTTTTTCTTTTTTCACAGTGACATCCATTGACCTATGCCTCACATTCTATGTAAGATGCACAAAATAGGGCTGCATCTTACTTAAAGCCCCAAACATTCTGCATTCAAGTCTATGTGGGCCCATGTGTACATGAAAAATTCACGAATGGCAAACAGACAAGCTAGTGGTATATTTGACCAAAGACTCAACCCACTTCCCTAGTACACACCAGAGATTATTCAAATTTTGCATATTTCTAAATTCCAAACTCTTGAGAACACCTGCACCCAGACAGCTTGTTCTTAGTGCAGCCGCCTAAGGTTGAATGCTGCTCTGGGTGGACACAGGGACAAGTTCTAGTTTTCCATAAATTTGCACGAACCTGACAGAGCAGGAATGTGGCCCCTTGTGCAGCTTCTATCCTTTCTCCTGTTTCCTTCACTCATACATCTTCTCGTTTGTGTTATCACATTTCCAACCCCTGGATCCCAGAATGAGCTGATGTTCCTTTTGACCTTTCTTGGAGAATGTGCTTGCTCGCCTTCCTTCTCTCCTATGTCATCTTGTCTTTTGTTTCATTTTTCCCACATGGCAAAGGCCTGTCCCAAACATGGGGCACATCTCTCTGTGTCTCCTTAGTAGCTGGCATGGTTATGTGGCAGGCTGTACTGCGCTTACTTGGTCCGACCTTAAATGTCCTGTCTTTTATCTCCCAAGCTCACTATCTGGATAGGGTAGTTAAAGGTACGGTCTTCCTTCCTCTATTTTCTTGTCGTCTTTGTGTGTGTCTGTGTATGAACATAAAAGAGGAAATGTATATATAAAAGTATATATACACCCCATAGCATGCTGATGTCTAGATGCTGCCACAGCCCCAGCTTTGTCACAGTATTCACTGCCCAGCCTTGGTGGGTTTTTGGTCACAAGGTGTTTGATATACCTGGAGTGTCATTCTGTCACTCAGATCTGTCCATGACATTACCACTGTGCTGTTGTCTTTCCCTGCTCACACACACCCTTCGCCCTTTCCATTCCATCTTCTGTTACCCTGCGTGTTCCCTGTGGCTCTTGGTCCATCAGAAGTAAGATGCTGGGTACCAGGCTGGCTGGCCTGAGAGAGAAAGAGACCCAAGAGCAAGCTGAGAAACCTTAAGGAAAGTAACATTCTGTTGCTGTTGTGTCCATTCATCCAGCAGCCACACACGGAGGCCCCCCCCCCCCCCGCCGTGCTAGGCACAGGTGCCAGGCTCTGCAGACAGAGGGAGCTGACTCTGGCCCCAGGTGTGGATGGTCTATTTGTTTGTTGTTTGTTTTCCTTTTCAGAGAAGGACTGGCTTTGGTAAGTTTTATCTTTGAAGAGTATTTCTTAAAGGCAAAGTAATTCATGGCATTTTAAACATTTACATAATTTAGATGATGCCTGGTTTCAAAATAGGCCTCATTGGTCTATGAATAAGTCTCAGAATGATCAGATATGTGTGCTTTTAAAGGACTCTAAACTTCCTGAAAATTTCCATGTCACACTTACCTTTTCATCCCTAAGCCCTGACATCGCATGTGACACAAAACATTTGCTCACTGGTTAGGGACACGTACTCTGCAGCCAGACCACCAGAGTGTGAACCCCAGGACCCACATTTGGCAAAGCGAATGACATTCAGTGAGTCACTTCACTTCAGAGCTTTTAATCTATAGCACAACTGACCTCATAGGGTTAGTGCGGGGATTATGTGAAATAATGAATGCTAAGTGCTTGCCACGTGAGCAGAAATGATGCTCAATAAATTTCAGTTACACTAGTTTATCATCATATACTTATCGTTGTCCTTAATTTGGAGAAAGACTTTGCGAGATTAATTTCTGAAACTGAAATGGAAAGGGCTTAATGGGATTTTAATAAGGGAGAGCCACTGCTGTTGAAAAGCTCATGGAAAAGGTTTTGGGGAACGATTACTGACTACATGCCTTTGCACTGGGACAGCTTTGCCACCTACAACAGTGATGTTGCTGGGACCCATCGGAAGGCTGAGAAACAACGTTCCTTGCATTTCACATCCTAGTCCTCAATTTAAAATATGTCATTCAGGCAGGAAAGAGTCATGCCTCTGAGCCTTTTTTAAACAAGCATTTCACAACTTACCATCATCAGAGGAATCTTCAAGATGGACTAAATTTCATAATGGAATTCTTTTCTGACAGTGTGAAGGCTTTTTATATCCATGAGTTTTAAGTGAATTATGTGTATTTTTTAAGGAAACATATAATTACACTCATTTGATTGAAAAAGGAAATGGAAGTTGAGCAGCAGGTCCTGGGTCATACTTCTAAGAAGTGATTGAGCCGGGGATTTGGATTTCCAACGTATGTTTCAGCATATGTTTCCAACGTTTTCCACTCTTTTTTTTTTTTTTTCTTTTAGACAGGGTCTCACTAAGTTGCCCAGGCTGGCTTCAACATTGTGACCCTCCTGCCTCAGCCTCCCAAGTAGCTGAGATTACAGGCATGAGCCATCATACCTGGCCAAACTTTCTAACTTCTATCACTATACACCATCAAGAATGTCCCATAATTTCCAATATTTTCTCCTCCACATTGTATCTTCCAGATTGGCGCTCTCACCAGGAAATGACCCACATCCTTTTCTAAATAAATATTCTGATCTGTAGTTCAGAAAATATCACTAGAACTATAGTTGGATTAAGTCAGTGAATCATAACTTACTTTAAAAGACAAATGTTTCTTGGCTAAATCCAAGCCTTAACCAGGCCCTCCTCTGATGTTCTGATACAATGGATACTAATTCTAAAAAAGCATTCAGAGATCTGCACCATTGAAGTTCAGGACTTGTTGGAGGACAGCATGTATTTTGCAGTCTAAAGAAAAGTCAGCTTTTGTTCTCTCTTTCCAGTTGTATTGGTAGAGCCGAAGTAAAAAATCTTCACACAAGTATGTTGAATCCCGTAAGTGCCGGGAAATGTGGATATGACACAGCAGAAATGGCCCCTGCTCTTGGAGTGCCTGCAGTTTAGCAGGAAAGACACTAAAATAATTTCAACCAAGTTTAATGAAGGGGATGACAGGGGAGGTCCAGGGGCTATTAGGAAGGAAACCCCTACAAGGTTATGAAGAGGTTTGACTGTGAAATTTAACACAAGTTGTAACAAAGCCACCGAAGATTTTTAAAAGCTGAAGGGCAGCATTTGTGATTTGGAAGAATATCTGGCTGCATTGTGAAAGAAAAATTGATGGGGAATATTGAGGACAAAAAGGCCAATTAGGAGACTATAGCAGTCATCTAGGTAAGAAAAGATGATGACCTTGTTATGGGGAAGTGAATGTAGAGATGAAAGAGTTGAGAGACGGAAAGAGAAACACAAAAAGGGAGGCACTTTACGTATGACAGATGTATCGCAAAGACCTGTTGCCACTTAACTGAAAAATAAATACCTTCAAGGGTTCTGAAAGTCTTCTGATCACACCTGATGCTAGCTGCACGGGGGCTTCTTCATAGGCTGAAGCAGAACGCTGAAGATAAAGCGGTCCCTGGTCATTTAAAGGGCACTGCTTCTTTTGAAAAGCTTAGGCCTTCTCTAAGTCTTAAAACTACATTATTTTGGCTCCAGCAAATGCCTGGTGTGAGCCCTTCCAGAAAGGATTGTTAATGTCACTTAGGTCTCTGAATTATTGATGAGTTGCCGGGTTTGTGGAATTAATGAGCTTCCGCCATGGGGAAGTATGTGTATACCGCTTTAAAAAAATGAGCCAGTCACCCTGAGGGAGGCTTTCTTGAGCTGGCTGGTGGGTGTATAATTATTCCAGAAGCAAACTGCTGGATGAGGACAAACTTCATTCCATGCACAGGTAGCCTAAGGTGCCTCTGAAACCAGTGGGACAGCGCAGGTCCTCGGTGTGTAACCTGGTCCGCTTGAAGAAGCTGACGGTGGATAAAGCTCCGTAGTAGGAGCTTCCTTCCCTGGGAACACCTGCCCCGGCTGGCAGCCTCTGAGCAGCGCAGAATGTAAGCGCTGGGCCAGTGATGGCAAGGCTTTTAGAGCTTTCAGTGATATCAGACAGCCCCCCGTGGCACGTGTGCCACAGGTTCGCCACCACTGCAAGAGGAGCCCACAGGAGCAGGGCTCCTAAGGCAGGTGTCACCGAGTAGAATGAATCTTGGAGGACTAGTGGGGGATGGGGTGGGGGGGATTCTGCAGTCAAATTGGAAAATGTTCTGCTAATCAAATACGCAGATTTCTTTAATAAATATACTAACATGCAGTGTGGCTTTCTAGAGTAAGAATATGGGATCCAATGTTTTCCCAACTTATTTGACCACAGAAGTTTCTTTTTGAGGCCCCCTTAGAAGGAGCCTTTCACGGAGCTCACTATGAGTACTGTTTAAGATTCTAAGATACAATTTAAATCCTCTCTAGAACAAAGTAGGGTATAGATAAGCAGAATATAAAATTCTCGGGGGCTAGAGATACATCTCATCCCCTTATTTCTGCTAATTAACAGCAGGTTTGGCATCTAATAGATGCTCAGTAAAGTTTCTTGAATGTAAGGATAGAATCATTGAATCTGATGTTTTGGCCCTCTCTGCTGGGTCAGTTTTGCTTGAAGGACCTCATAGATTATCTCATCCAAATTCTCACGTTATGCATCAGAAACTGAGGCCAGAAGGAAAGTGACTTCCCCAATTGCTGCAATTCAGTCAGGAGATACAAGAACCGATTCTCTTCATCCATTGATTCATTTGAACAAGTACATATTGAGTGCCTGCTAGATTAGCCAGTGCTCTAGATTTGGCCCCAAAGTGCCTTTCTGGAGTTTACATTCTAAGCAGGGAGTTAGACCATTGTATCAGCTGCAGAACTGACCACTTCATTATGCTTAGCATACTTGCTGTCAGCAGGACAGTGTGCTGCAAGCATGAAATAGTGGCCCCATCCGGGACTGTGGCCAGGGCCCCCACACTGCTGCCCATTGACTGCACCCCAGGACTTTGTCACTGGCTTGTCCCCTCTCCTTATTAGGATTTGACTTATGAGGACCATAGCTTCTGACCTAAACGTTGACAAAATCTGGACTGTTGTACAAAGGATTATTTTCTGGTTTATGATTCCTTAGTGAAATTGTTCAAAGTTAAAATAAATCTAATAACAGCTGTCTGCTTATGTACCTAGTTTGCTAAATTACTGGCGTACATTACTTCAGTCAGTCCTCAACGACTGTATAATTATATATTCTGTTCATTTTACAGATGGGAAGGCTGAAGCTTAGAGTTAATTTGCCAGTCATAATATAAGTAGGAAGTAAAATGGTGGGGCTAGAGTTTGAGTGAGGTTTATCCAGCTCCAAAGTCCCCACTATTATAACATGTGGCTTTTATTTAAAAAATAGGATTAAATGGTGTGAAATCGGAGCTGCCCTGAATATCAGGATCTGAATCTTTTTAAAACCTTATTTTAGAAATAATCAATGCAAAGTGCCTAGCACAGTGGCCAGCCATACTAGACCCTGAGCATATGGCGGCTGTCATTGTCACCACTATCCTGAAACATTTCAACCAAGAGTTGTCAAATTACAGCCCACAGACCAAATCGAGCCCATCACCTATTTTTGTAAATAAACTTTTATTGAAATATGGCAATGTTTATCCACTTACAAATTGTGTGTGGCTGCTTTCAAGCTATAATAGCAGAGTTAAGTAATTGCAACAGATTCCCTGTAGCTTGCCAGCCCAAGCTATTTCTAGCTGGGCCTTTACAGAACAAGTTTGCTGACTCCGATCTAGACGGCCACCTCGGTTCTCTAGTTTGCTTGGTTTGCCCTTCTGTGAGCCCTTCCTCGCATTAAGGTAACAACTTAGAATATCATATGCTCTTTGTCCCAAATAGAGGGCAGCAGTAAGTAGACCAGATACCATGTCCCGGCTGTACAGCAGACTTTGTGCATCATGCATACCTCATCTTATTTAACCCTCTCAGTAGCCCCACACTATGAAAAGACTAGGGCTCAAAGAAATGCGATATTGGGCCTGTGTCATACAGCCATAGAGTGCTAGACCCAGCCACTGATATGGCTCCCAAGCTTGGGGTCTTAGACAAAAGACTTTTTTTATCTTGTAAGAGGCTACATCCTAAAGCAAAACAAAGCAATCTGCTACCATTCGTAAAAATTAGACACTTCTTCCTGCAAAACTAATTCCAAATATAAATGAGACTTAATTGAAAGCAATTCCCAGCCAGATGGGTTAAAAATTTAAGTGAGACTTACTGGAGGAGGGGGAAGCCTGCGAATACTTAGATCACTAGGGTGGTCTGTGCTGGCTGCCAAGTCAGAATGTCTGGGGAGTCACCTGCGTGTCACGGTACTGTACCTGGGACCCACTTTTACAACTTCTCCATCGCTTTTGGGGGTAGCCAAGCTGGTGGCCACCCACCCTTCCCAATAACTCCTGCTGTGCAAGGGCCACATATTCTATATTTGCTCCTAAACTTCTGCAGGGCTTCCTCCTAGGCTTGGAGTATACACTCAAAAGAATGTCCCTTTCTCTGAATGGAAAACATAGCGGCCAGATGGATGGATTAGTGCTGTGTTGACCATCTGAAGTGGAAAGAGCTTGTTCTTTTCTTTTTCATTGGAGTAACAACTATCAAAAGTCCCTGAAACATTAAAGTTTTAGGTTCTGCTTGCTCATCCACTCACTGAGTGTCTACCTTGGGCCAGGTCTGATATTAACAGCCATTTTCACATTTTTTGTCCGATGTAACAATAATGAGCCAATTTTCCCTTATTCTGTGGTAGAAAATTCAATTTGCAGCCATATTTATAGATGTTTGCTACTTATAATGCTAAAACAAATTCAGCTTTCTAACTGAAAGAGTGATTTTTCCTGAGCCAGGCAAGGGCAGAGAAGGACCAGATGTATTTTGATGGCTTTTCGGAGAAGGGAGCGGCCAGTGTTGTTAAAATGAGGACTTGATTGGAAACCAAATGGCAAAATGAGGCTGAAATGACCCATGAAACTTAACTTATTCTCAGACATAGATTTCTGAGCCACAAACACAGAGGGGTTTGAAAAGGTGATGGAAAAAACCTGTAAATCTCTTTGAATAGTAATAGAAATTCCCCACCTCATGCTAGGGTCTAAGGAGAACCAACACAGACTCTAAATATGCCAGGTCCTCCTTGATTAGGTCATCCGTATCCTCTCAGATGGGCACAACTATGTTGGGTTCCTACCGTGGCTTTTTCCTGTCCCTTGGCAGTGAGTTGTTTTGCCTACACAAATATATGTCTTTTGATAGGCCACATGCCCCTCAAGAATGAGAACTGGGCCTTACTCACCTCTGTGTCTCCAGTTCTGGACCAGGGAAGTGCTTAGTAAGTGACAGGCAGACAAAAGGATAAGCAGAGCAGCCCGCCTATAGCTGCCTTTGCGCACACAGACCGCTCGACTTTGTCCTTCTCAGAGAGTCACTGGCGCTCCTCTGGGTGCAGAGCCCTCTTCAAAGCGTAGTGTAAACATGATGGTAAGAAAAAGATCCAAGCTGTCTTCCTCAAAGGTAAGACAGCTGTTTGGGGGAAAGTAGGACAAAATAAATGAAAAGCCTAAGGTCCAATAAATTGACCTAGCAACAAGAATTGAAAAAAGTACAATCCTTCAGAGCAAGGTCCAGAAGTGTGAGGGACAGGAGGAGTGAGGGGAAAGATGTCTCCTTTGTTCTAGACAGCAGCTGCCCGGGGCAACAGAACACAGATGAATGACCAAAGAGCAAAGACCAGAAAAAAGCTCCCCTGGGGGATTCTAGCAGCCTTACCCACTGACAGCAGCTCCAGAATCATGATCACTGGTGAAAGTGGGGGCTGTAGGTGCACAAGGCAAAGGCTTCATACCTATCCCTGCCCCATCCGACAGCAACCTTAGCCAGTCCTTCCGCCTCTCTCTCAGCTGCCTTCCTTTTCCCTCCAGGGCTGTGTGGCACGGGTGTGCTGACGAATGTGAGAGCAATGTGTAAGCTGGCAAGTGGAGCGTGAACGTGTGTGAGGGCAATTGGCCCTGGGCAGCTAGACCTTGACACTGTACCCTTTGTCTTGCAGAGGGTTGCCCTGGGCTGTGCAATGGTAACGGCAAATGTACTTTGGACCTGAATGGGTGGCAGTGCGTCTGCCACCTAGGCTGGAGAGGAGCTGGCTGTGACACTTCGATGGAAACCGCCTGTGGAGACAGCAAGGACAACGATGGAGGTAGGATTCATAGGCCAAGGCAACTCCAAAGGTGGGAGCCCCAGAGTGGAGGGTGAGCCGTGACTGATTTAACAAGTTACCAATACCAACTGTCCCGTTAGGGTCTGCGGGGCAACCAGCAGTTTGCACATGTGGCCTAGGGAGTGAATGCATGTCACTAGTTCCTTTTGTATCCATTTAAATTAACTAATGTAAATAAAATTAATTACCATCCAGCAGCTGGTACAAATAAGACTGAGAGAGAGAAGAGTTTTTAAATAATTCCACAGTTGAATGAGTTGCTTGGGAAAGATATGAGCTCCCCTTGTTGGGAGTAGATAAGAAGAGATATCCAATTCTGTATCACAGAAGCCATTGTGGTGGGGACATGAGATGCTTCCCCACTGGAGAGAGGTTCCATTACCTTGGTTAAGATCCCTTCTCCTCTTATTCTGGTGGTGACCCTTCCCAAGCATATCCAAGGACACATTTGTCCCCACACTCTCTGTCCTTGTGAGTTGGTAATAGCATTTGCCTTTGCTTTGGATGCTTTTTCCAGTGCTAGACATTCAAAATCCAAGGAAGGAGGGGCTAGTCTTGTGGAATGAAGGGGCCTGGGTTCTAACTGCACCTCTGATTTTGATTCCCTGTGTGTCTTTAGGCAAGCTACTTGATGTCTCTGTATTTCACTCTCCATATTTATAAAATGTGGCAGTTGGGCCATAAGGACCATTCCAGTCCTTATATCAGTCATAGAATTAGCCTTCATTTTTCTATTATATAAACTGGCACAAATATAACCACAATGTCCTCTGCTTTCCCACCTGGAAGATGCCTGGTTTCACCAATCTCAGGGGGTTATTAGGAGAATAAAAATTCAGAGATATAAAATATCAGAACAGTTACTCCTTCTTTTTTAATGCTGCCCTAACCATTGACCTAGTCCACACATGTTTGTGTAGCTCCCTGTGGTTTCTAGTATACTGCACAGAGTAGAAAATCAGAGAGGACAAACTCAGCACTCCAACCTTTGGAAACTTTCTCCTAGAAGGTTTCTAAACTCTCACGGCACCATAAGAAAAGGCCAACAGTAAGACCTTACTTTGAGTTATTGCCAGCAGCCTAGAAAGGGCTACTTTGGACCACTGTCTTTATCCAGTCCACCCTGTAGTCCTCCTGCATGCTGCTCAAGTCCAAGAGAAGAGGCAGCCAGTCTGATGCAGAAGCCTGGCTTCAGAGGAGCAGCTGCCAACAGGTGCTTGTGGGCTTGGTAGATAGCAGGGACGGTTGGTGCCTCCGCTCTTTCCGAGATCTGGCAATATGGAAATATCTCTTAATCATACTCAAACTTGTGGAGTTCATTAATTCTTGTGCTGCGTCCAGAGCTTCTATTATGGGACCAGGCTTTATACCAGGCCCAGAAATGAGCAAGTCCTCTGCCTGTGCTCCAGAAACTCAAATGAGGGAGAAAGACCCAAGGTTTGGGTGTTAATGGACTTTATTTAATAAGTGCTCTTGCAGGGTTCTACATTGGTTGATGTGAGAGTCAGAAAACTGTCCTCTGCAAAGTGATACTTGAATATGAAAAAGTTTCCTGCAAATGAGCTTTCCATTCTGAGAGATCATCCTGGGGAAAGGCAAGGGAAAACAGGGAAGGGCACCAGATCCCTTTCTTCAGGCAAGATAAAGAGCAATCGTGTTTGCTTTTCATAGGAAAGAGATGTCAGCCTACATTATCTGCGTGGTTTCCTCAGCATCCCCCTTTACTTTGCCAGTGTGGGCGCAGTTCCAGTGACAAACAATAACATTCATGAAATAGAAGAGAAGGGGAGAGGAGCCACACACCATCAAGTCATTCCCCTCTCAAGCTTCCAGGATCTTGGCCAAAGCCTCCAACAGCCTGCAGCTGTTGAACATCTGGGCAGCAAAAAAACTGAGTGTCTTTTGGAAATGTGGAGAAAGTCCGTGCTCCCTCATCACACAGGCAAAAATAGGTTACAAAGCAGGGTTCTTTTATTCCGTCCGTGAAATGCAGTATCAGTGTAACCTCTGTTTGCCATACTTCAGAGTCAGCCCTCCCAGCATTAGAACTCACTAGTGTTTATGTGAGGCCTGAGCACACAGTAGCTCAAAGCCTCATTGCTTCAGTGGGAGAAAGAACTTGTCATAGGAAGTGGGGTTGATCCAGTCCCAGCAGAATGGAGCCCCCTCCAGCTGCTCTGAGAGATGAGCCAGCAGAAAGCAGAAAAGAACAACCAGAAAAGCCCCAGCTGTGGGAGAATATACCTCTTGCATTTTTTAAGTATGTTATGACCAGAATGAGTTTGTACATATTTTTAGCAAAGCTATACAAAAGCACCGTAATGTGAGTTCATTCACTCACTTGACCAATGTTAACTGTCTGTACCTCATTGGCCCCTGTCCTGGTCATAAGAGCTTCAGAACTAAGTAAGACATGGTTCCTGCCCTTGCAAAGTTCACAACATAGAGGGAGAGAGAAACAGCTGGTGATTACAATACAGCGGGATTATTGCTGTGATAAAAGCACATCCACTCATTCAACTGATGTTATCAGGTGCCTGGGTGCCCCTGCCATGGGTCATCATGATTGCAAATACAACCATCTGGGGAGGACAGATCGTCAATCGGCCTTGGTTTCTCAACTGTGAAATGAGGAAATGCCTCGCTTCAGGGCCCTCTCAGTTCACTGGCTCTCTATCCATGGGGGGAGGGGAGCGGAGGAAGGTATAGTGGGTTCCTGCTTTGCAGGGTTGCACGGATG
This sequence comes from Hystrix cristata, assembly GCA_004026905.1. Taxonomy (NCBI): domain Eukaryota; kingdom Metazoa; phylum Chordata; class Mammalia; order Rodentia; family Hystricidae; genus Hystrix; species Hystrix cristata. Next base: position 77,202 of record PVJO010003683.1, on the reverse strand, counting down.
AATTAACCCCAGGGCCAGAGCGGGCAAGGCTCGTCTTCACTGTGCTCTATCACTTCGGGCCTTCCCTAAGCACATCCAGCTTTAGAGGAGGGAGAAATGGGGCAGGTTCTGTGTAGAGCACAAGAGTGGGCCACTTTTAGTACTGAGCTGTTTTCAGTCCAGCACACACGTGTTGGGCTCCTGCTGTCAACTAGGCGCCAGGCTCCTTTGTGAGGGGATATAAAGATCCATGAGACACAGCCCAGTCTCTCTCTCAGGAAGCTCACAGTCATTTGGAAGAAATTGTCATCCAAATGACTAAATATAATGGCAGCAGAATGAAATAAGCACCTTTATTTCAGTCATAACAGGGTGTGCAGCATAATCCCAGATAAATAACTCGAAGTGGAGAGAAAAAGTGTTACAGTCCCACTGAGTGGTTGTTTGTGGTTGAAATGACTCGGGGGCTTGAAGAAGGAATTAGTGGAGTTGAATAACAGGACTACGGGAAACATCAGAGAAACCAACTCCAGCTCCTTCCTTCCACTCCCTTCATGTTGCAGACAGGGAAACTGGAGCCCAGAGAAGAGTTGTGACATCACACACTACATAGTCACACCAAAAGTCACCAACTCGGCCCATATGAGGACCCAGAGTCAAGCCACACAGGTCCTTGTGCACCTGGAGCATTTCAGCTTCTCTGGTGACACTTCCTCTTGCCGGACCTGCCTGAGACCTGAGTCCTTACTCAAAGCCAAATAGGTCATAGCAGTGCCCCAGAGCCCACCAGAGTGCGATGGTGGCCCTAATGTCATTTCACCCTGTCTGTCATTTCACTGCAAAGCATTTGTGCATCTGCTCAACACCACTAGGAGGAATTGGCATTCTTAGCCCCTTATCGTTTCCTTCTGGTGCGGACGCAGCGGCTCGGCTGGTACTTTGTCCAGAGCCCGTAAAGTCCAGCCACATCAGGGCAGCTTTTCGCCCTGCCTAGACTTCAGACACAGAGCTGCATCACCAGCCACCATCATCTTTCAGACCATCTGAGGACTGTCATGTCCTCTTTTCCCAACTCGCTGGGCTGAAAGCAGCCCTTAATATCAGATTTCATGAAGAATGCTGTTGCAGTGCTTTTAAAATGTGACAGAGAAAAAACTTACACAATATGCCTGAATTGGGAGTAGCTTTATTGGTACGTTTTTCCTGTGTGGCTGTTGTCTAGATTTTAAAACCGCAAACATGCTGAACGTGACTCGGTAACTGCCTAGCTCCTGATCCTCAGTCGGCCTGCTCCGTCCATCTCTCCTGCCTCCTGCTTTACCCACTTAGCGTGAATCTCTGTGTGCCCCACTTGCCAAAAATGTGTGCCCTATTCATATCCAATGTGAAGCCCTTTATGATGTGCTGCGTCTTCTCATTTGAGACCCACTGACCCTCTCAGGAGGATATTCATTTCACACCCATTTCAAAGATGGTGAAACTGTGCCCCACATATGCTGTGACTGTAAAATGAGGATAATGAGTACCTTATAGGATTGCTATGATGATTGTAGGGTATTTAAATTACCTAAGAAGCAGCATAATGTAAAGATAAGACATACAGGACCTGCACTCAGATTCTCTAGATTCAATTCCTGACTTTCCTGTTTGCTGACTGTGTGACTTTTGTCACTCACCTTCTCTAAGACTTAGTTCCATCACCTGCAAATTTCACTTCTCTTTCCTGATCCTTTCCACCTGCAAACAGAAAAGTATGATTTATTATAAACAATATATTTAAATATAAAAATTTTTTAAAAGCTGGAGTTATGCTTTCTATAAAATTTTATACTCCTACTTTTTTTCACCTAACGTTAAAATGTTTTTCTTCATACAATAGTGGCTTTTTGACCTTTTTCGTTTTCTTTATTAAAATCTGCATTCCAAACTGTAACATCCTTATTGCTACAAAGAAAAAAGTCCAAATACACATAAAGGAAAATAATAGCCATAATTTAAAGAACTCTTGCAACAAACTTGCGGGCCAATATTCACACACAGAGATGCTGAAGCTCAGTGGGCTGAAATGATTTACCCAAAGTCACACCGTGAATCAGTGGGAGAGCAAGGAATAGATGGAAACTGTGTTTAAAAAGAAGACACAGAATAAAAACTCTACTGGAATTTAAACAGCCAGACCTCTTTTGATAAAGGATCTTTAAGCAGCTTCAAGGTATGATAATCTCTTTAGATGCTCTTGGCCCCGTGAAAGACTATCATGGGTGGCAATACATACAATTGACAGTTGCAACCTAGAAAGAGAAATCTCAGGAAAACTGAGAACAAAGCCTTCTGTCCTCCCTCCTCCTCCCCATCTCCCATTGCAAGAATGGAGAGTTCACAGAAAGCCATAGAATTTGGTCACCCTTCAGAATATCTCTAAACCACGCTTCTCGTGATAAGAGACAAGAGAAAAATTGACCTTTAAAAATGTTGTGTTCCAAAGAGGAGATAAAGATTTTGCAAGCCTTTTGAAAGAAGGCACAGAATTTATTATAGCAAATGACAAAAACTTCTCCCAGATGTGTACAGAAAGGGGAAGCACATCCCACCCCCCTTCCCCAGGGCCTTCCCAATGACGCTCACGGCCTATTGTAGGACTGCTCTGTGGCCAGACTAGACAAGAGCGAGATGGGTTTGGCTGATGGGCTGTCAAGCCAGGGGAACAGGTATACCTGCAGAGAGACCGATGGGCTTGTTATACCCTGCCATGCAACCAGCAGTTTAAGGAATCATACAAACACCCACGGAACAGCATTTGCTGGCTGCTTATCCTTATCTATGCTTCTGGTCTGCATTTAAGCATTCTCTCTTCCAGGAAATATCACCCCCCCCCCCCGCCCCAGCCTGAGTTGGGCCCCATGTGCTTCCTTCTTTCCTGGCATTCTATTGTCTCCATCTGAGCCACCACACTGAATTCTTCTGGGGCCGGACTGTTTTATTCCTGTGTCCAGTGGGTGCTGAGTGAACATTAACAGGCCATCCCCTGTGCCTCCTTGCCAAGAAGAGGAATGAGCCCTTCTTGCAAGGAATGGCTCCCGTCACACCCCCTAAGCCTCATGGGCCCTGCCAAACTGATTGAGTGGTTTGATTTGGGAGCCGCACATAATCATTTGCACATGTGTTTATTTAGTCAGCAAACATGTTGCTTATAGTGTGGAAGGTGACATTGTCACTCAGGCATCTGAAGAAATGTGCCCAAGGCCGGAGAGTGACAGAGCCCCGGGAGGACTTGGGTCTTTGGGCTTCCAGTCTGGATTTCTTCCTCCCATGCTTCCCAGCCCTGAGTGCTCCAGGTCAGCCTTGGGGAAGGCACTCAGGAGGACTGGGAGACTGAAGTGATATGACTTCCCCGGCAGTCGGAGCACACAGATGGAGGTGTGAGCAGACCCCGGTGCTCTGTGCTCCAGCAGCCATTCGTATCCAGGCTTCCAGTCCAAGGGTCAGGTGTATCCAACTACTTTGGAATGTTTCATCCAGTAGCCCAGACACCTGAGCCTGTTTTTTGGGTTTTGGTTTTGGGGGTTTGTTTTTTAATCTCCACTCTGCCTCTTTTAATCTCTGCTCTGCTTCAGGCCATTCCCTTCTTCTTCTCCTTTTCTTGTCCTCTCCTCCCCCGTCAGAGGCCACTCCCAAGTGTGGCACTGTTTCTCCATGCCTAGTGTCCATGAGACTGCATGGCTCTGTTGACACTTTCTTCTACCCATCTTCACTATGTTAAGGAAGTGGGGGGTTCTTCAGAAACTCGAAGAAAAAGGAAATTTCTATGAGAAAAAAAATTCCCATAAATTGGGGCTGGAGGTTATACTGAGAATAGGAAGGAAATAGAAGAAAATCCTCCTTATTGTTCTGATTTTTTTCCTGCTGTGATAAATTCTGATCTTTTAATAGGAAAAGCAAATCGGTGTAACAGACAATTCATAAGTCATCAAATTTAGCTGTACTATACAATTAAATGATGTATAAGGTGCTTGGAAAATGTAAATGTTTCTGACTCAGCCAAACCAGACAGTCCCCGAAACTATGTATTGATGTGTTTCTGGTCTACCCCAGAATTTGCTTTTCTATCTCCAGAGCACACCTTTTCCTTCTAATACAAATCTTCTAAAATTTGTCATCTATGTCTAAGAAAATTAAATTGCAGAAGATCCTCCCTTACCATGGAGCAGCCATGTGCAGTTTCAGGCTGCCATATGCTATGTGTAAAAACATAAAGAGGGTTTTACATAAAAACTGATCTTGTAAAATGCAGACTTTGGAAAGAATTTTGTGGGCCCTACTCATGTTTTTAATATATCTCATTTAAACATGATTGACTATTGGTAAAAGTTTGCCCACATTTACTACTCAGCAAATATTTGTCAAATGTGTGATTAGGAAGCCACAACACAGCAAGGCATAAGCGGTCAGAATTCCTGGCTCGGCATTAATCACTCTTACCTGCAGAGCACACAGTGAAAAATCCCCCAGTCCCAGGATGTCTCGCAAGAGCACAGCTGGTATGATATCTCCATTTCTCAGAGCCCCAACCTGTAGGTCCTTGTGATCTGCACTCCTCTAATTTACATGGCTGTTGCTCTGGCTGTGTTTATCACTAAGGCCAAACCGCATTCAGAAAAGGATGCCCTGGAGCGTGTGCATAGGGAGGGAACAGGGTAGGGACCAGTGGTGCTGTTGCCAGGATACAGGTTCAAGGGGCTACTAGTAACCATCCCTTGCCGAGTCCTTACTAAAGTTCTCCTTATCGTGCTGAGTACTAATCCTAATCCTCACAGCATCTCTATGAAGTTTGATGATTCATTTTACAGCTGGGCTAACTGATGCTCAAAGCTTTTGTTGGAACTTTTACTTCCAAGATTATGTCTAACTAGCTCGTCACAAAGAACTGCTGGCCACAAGGTCCAGTAATTTGTTTTTAAAACTTACCCAAGAAGGAAAGAGTAGACAGGGGAGTCCTGGATCCCAGAAGCATGTCAAAACAGTGTAATGGACACAGGAACCAGGGCGCTTTCACCGAGTCAGGAGGCAGGGCGTGTTCATTGTGGGGCACTGCAGCTGAGGTTCAACAGAAAACTGGGACCCTTGTGGCCAGGACTCAGAAACTGGCTGCCGGACTGGAGAGATGACACCAAGGCATCTCTTTGCTCGGGCTCTAGGGCGTGGGGACAGGGAGAGCTGGGAGAGGTGGCGCCCACACCACGAACTTACTAAAATCTAAACTTACATACCAGAGTGGCGCTAGAAACCCAAGCCAAGAAATCCACCCAAAAAGCGGTCTGCAGTCAGTGGTACCCATTGGGGGTGGCAGGCAAAAGTAACCAGAAACTAGATCCTCATGTAAATGGCAATCTGCCTAGAGCTCATGATCAGAATTGCAGAACACACAGAAAATGAACGAGTGTGCACTGAAGCCAGCAACTATGACACACAAGAGGGTTGCCACCACTCCCAAAAATTTAACAGTCTGAGAGACTGTACCCTGAATAAGTTTTTATGTCACTGAAGAGATAAAATAATGTATAAAACCATAAGAATGGAACTAGATGCTATCAAAAGGAAACAGGCAAATTGTGTAAAGTTCTAAAGAGACCATCAAGAAATTTTAAAGTATGGTAATTCAAATTAATGGCCCAAAGGACAAATTAAACAGCAGACCAAACACAAATGAAGGGAAAATAAGTGAAGTAGAATTTATATCTGAGGAAATAAATCATAATGGGATGCAGATAAAAAGATGGGAATTAAGAAAAAGGTTGAGAGACATCAAAGGTAGGACAAGGTCCTTTAAGCATCTAATACTATTTCTGAAGAAAAGACTAGAAAGAAGGAGAGGGGAATATTCACAGAGCTGATAGAAGAATTTTCCAAAATTCATAAAAGACACAAGGCCTACTAAAAGGACCCATGGTATGGCCTGTCACCCACTGAGTGGCACGTGCATGCACATTAGGTTCCAGGTTTAGAGACAAACTGTCAAAAAGTTGTACAAGATGCCAAAGGGAAGCTTTGACTTCACACCTGGCCTTGGGGCCAGAGTGATGGGTCTAGGAATTAACCGTCTTCCTTTGTCCCTCATGCACATATGAAGAAACAGAGGTTTGGAGAAGTTAAGCAAGTTGTGCAGTTTGCTTGGGAATTGGGGTATAAGTCCAGGCAGTTTGACTGGAGAAAGGCTCTCTGTACATTCTGCCACTGAACGTAGGTGGAAAGGCTCCTTTCAGCTGTGTCCTGTGATTCTGATCCTTGATCAGTGAAGCAGACCTGGCCTGGATCCGTCCTTTATTCATTCTTCAGATCTCTGTGGAGGGCAGTCTTTGTTCCATCTGGTTCTGGTCCTGTGATACTGAAATGAATCAAAGATGGATCCCCTGGACCCTGTTTTCTGGGGAGGAAAACAAACTTGCAGTACTAGGGGGAGTAGTGCTGGGATAGAAAGTGCCCAGGTTCCTGGCAGAGCACAGAAGGGTTATGTTTTAGTAGGATTCATAAATCCATGTTCTCCATTTAAGAAACAGTTCCTAAGAGTCTCTCCAGGGTGACTCAGAGAAGATTCCATACCTTAAGCACTGAGTCAGCTTCTTCCCTGACCTTCAAGTTACTTTGTCACTCTGAGCCTCTGGTTCCTTCTCTCTAAAATGAGGATGATGACAACAGCCACTTCATGGGATTGGGAGGACTCAATGACATATTCCTTGTAGTGTTTAGCACAATATGGGGCCCTTAATCCATGCTGTGATTTGTCGTCAGTTTAATGTAGATGTTACTAATAACCACCCCCATTCCTGGCTACCCTTTCCCAGGTCTGGAGAGCACAAATCCATCCTCAGCAGGAAGCAGTTCTGCCCAGGTGCCACGAAGCAGAGTGTTTATAAAGAGGGGAAAGACTGGCTTCCAGGGACTGCTCTGGTGGTAAACAAGAGCAGGCAAGAGCTAATAAAATTTCAAATTAGCCATGACTTTTCACGGCCCTTCAATTGTGCTAGCTGATTTAATGGTCAACGTCCCTGCTCTCTGGGATTGAATAATGGAGCATTTCTGCAGAGTTATGGATGCAGCAGCTGAATCTGTCGTGCTAACATCAATAGCAGAATGCAAATAACCCTCCACTTGGGCTGTAATTATGTGTTTAAGCAACGTCTGACAGGGGCAGAGTAAGGATGTATGATGGGGCCTGTGACTGCAGGAGAGGACAAGCGCTTCACCAGGCACGTGTCTGGGGCTGGGACAGGAGGTGCAGTGAAGACCCAGACAGTGCTGGGGTGAAGGGGGCCGTGCTCTACATCTCAGCGTGCATCTGACACACATGAGCTTAGGATGAATGGAGCTTCATTGGTAAACCATGTTCCAGGTTCAGGATCTGGAAAGGAAACTGCCCCTTATTAAGCATTTGCTGTGTGTCAGCTGCTACATTTCAGCTACTGTGCTGGATTTAGGGCCACAGTACTATACAGACCTTCCTCATTTGACGACCTACCTGTTTCACGACTGTTCAGACTTACGACCTGTCTGGTTTTTTGTACAGTTCTGTACATCTTGTTGTAGAGTCTCGATGTCTTATTTATGTAGTACTATAGTTTTTTCTGATCATACCGTGCAGTACAGTGCTGTACTTTTATGTTCTGTTATACATTACAGTCCTGCATACAAGAGTGATGCAAGTAAAAAAAAAAAAAAAAGAGTGATGCAAGTAAAAGCAAAGTCGTCAAGTTGGAGTTTCCTTTGGCCATTTCTTTCTTCTCAATATTGTAATGTACATACAATATACAATTCCTCATTTAACAACCAAGCCATTTAACAACCTAATCTCAGGTACATGCTTCAGTCATTAAACAAGGATTTCCTGTAGCCTATTATGTTTTAGGCACATTCATTAAGCATGTTGTGCAAATAAACACAGCACTTATTAAAAGACAAGTGTCTTCAAAATATGTATTATTTCTATAATGTCTGATACTGGGGAAAAATAGCTAACTGGCATTTTGGGATATTGAAGCAAAACAAGGAGGTTGCTTGTTTTGCCTCAATATCCAAAATATGTGTGGTTTGCCTGTTTCGATGCAGAAGGAAGTGATTTGGAGCACGGCCTTACGAGACCTGTTGATCACATATTGTACAAGCAGAATAGCTGTGTCAAAGGGCCAGAAAAATTTAGCAGTACACTCTTTTTATTGGACTCAGTTCTAAGGACTATTTGTTTCCAACAATTCTTCAGGTGACAATAGAACTGATGCATTTGGAGTTAAATAAATTCTCAGATATAAACAAACTCTTTAGAAGTGATGTTACCTTTGCAACTTTTTGATATGTAGAAATGTCTCATATCTCATCTCATATATGATATCATACCATTTTCTCAAGGCTTATGTATATACTTCCAAACCGCAGGAAACAATTGAACAGTTATTTACACCATTAATTCTTGGTTCTGTGATAGTTTTATGTGTTTCATTTTTGTGTTGCACTCCTATCTAGTAAGATCCTGTACTACATACTTCATATGTCTTTCTGTCTTCCAAGATATTCACTGCAAAGGTGGACAGAGCAGGGGCTCCATTAATGCCAGTTTCACTGTCAAGGATATTTGGCATTTCCAGTGATTTGTAGAGTCAAGCAGGTTCATGGTTCTCAGATATCTTATTAGTAGTGTAGTATTTTAGTTTCATTGGTCCCTTGCAATGACCTGCAGAACTTCCTTCATTAATGAGCCATAATTAGCCAGGCATTGTGTCACAGGCCTGTAATCCCAGCACTTAGGAGGCAGAGGCACAAGGATTACTCCAAGATTGAGGCCAGCCTGGGCTGCATAGCGAGCCTTTATCTCAAAATAATAATAATAGTGAGCCAAAATTGCACATTCAAAGCACAGCTTCCAGCAATATCAACTGTGTGATCAATGTAACCTTGAAGAATTCATGGAAGCTTCTAAGATGCCAGGAAAGGGCATGTGAGAAAATATAGAAATAGATGCTTTATTGATTTGCTAAAGATCCTATCTGGATTGCATCTGTTCTGATTATTGATGATTATCATGATTATCAGTGAGCACTTTCTATATCATTGCTATATCATAAGATATCCTGGATTTTCTGAATAGTTTTCATCCCTGGCTTTTCTGACATGTGAGGGATCAATATTGCCTGAGCCCAGCTGATGTGATGGTTTGTTGGTGGCTGTTGTATCTTATTTTAAAGATTATTAGAGAACGTGTGTTCTTAAGAAAAACAAATCATTTTCATTGAACTATTTTGATAATATGATGTCAAATACAGATATTCCTCATGTAATGACCTACCTGCTTAAGAGCTATTCAGACTTGCAATCTTTTTCTTTTTGTACAGTTCTGTACCTCTTGTCAATAGAGCCTCAGTATCTTTTCTTTGTAGTACACCTTGTTTCCTTTGACCATTTCTTTGTTCCAAATATTGAAATGGACATACTATATACAATTCCTCATTTAGTGACCAATTCATTTAATGACCTAGGCACAGGAGCAGAACTCAGTCACTAAATGACCAAGTAACAAATAACGCATATGAGGTTTTTATTATCCCCATTAACAGATACAGAAAACGGAGGTCAGAGGGTTTAAGTGAGTTGCCCAAAGTCACACAGTAGTAAGTTTCAGATCCCAGATTTCATGGGCATCATGCAGAAATGGGGGAAAAAGCCAAGAGATGTTTATCCTTAATTCATTTAAGGAAAAATGGTGTTTCAGGGTAGTTAAGTGGCTTGCCTGAGCCACGCAGCTACTGAGAAGCAGCCAGCCTGGCCAATGCATACGTGATACTCTGGCGGGTAGCACTTATGAACTCCATGATGTCAGGAGTGATGTGGCACATCAGCATTACTCCTGTATTATTGATGAGGGACTAGGGCTCGGGGACATTAAGTATAAGACTTTGTCCAAGGTCGACCTGAGGGGCAATGTTGGGACTTGAACTTGAATCCTTCTACTGTACCACATTACTTAATGGGATTGACTGAAGATACGGTTTTCTGGCTTTTATGCACTGGCATTTGGTTTCATCCCCTGCTTCATTTAACTATTTCATTCATTTCTCAATTATTTATTTAACAGTAATGTTTTAAATATGTCTAATAAGTGCTAAGGGTACATCAGAGATGTCTAGAACAGATCTATGACCAGGGTGGCAGGGAAAGTTGTCCGCTGTCACACAGCAAGAAGTGGTAAAGCCAGAATTTGAACCCAGCCAGGCACACAGGTCATCAGACGGTTCTCTGCCTTCAAAACGCACAGACTGCAGCCCTGGCTTCTCCTGTCCCCTGCTGTCCTCTCATAGCTTGGTGTTTGTTTTTTTTTTTTTAACCTGTTTTAAGGTATTCTTTGGATGTCTGTAAAAGTACTTTGGGATGATGTGGCCAAAAATCTGTGATCTGCTAGAATATCTTTGAGCTTTGGGAAGATAGTAGAGCTGTGATACAATTTTCAGACCTGAGGAAATCCATCCATGTGGTACAGATTATTCCCTGCAAATGGTAACTTACAGAGGGCACAGCTGGGCCTCCAAGGGGCCAAGGACTGTGCCTCAGACCGCATGACTCCATGCTGCAGCGGGAGATGCTAGAGTTACTGGCCCTCACCAATGCTGCCTCTTCCTCACCTCCAATGCCAAGCAGTCACCAGGTCTTAGAGTTTTCTCATCTAAATGTCTCTCGAAACCATCTACTTCTCTGAGTTTCTGCTGTTTCCACCTCGTCCAAGCTGCCTTTATTCTTTACCTGTACATCCTAATGCCACTCATTCTCCCCACCCCACCTGTCACCCCACCCCAGCTTCTCTTCAGTTTCAACTGAAGTGCACATACCTTTGGTGGCTCCCATTGTCCTAGGGGTGAAACTTAAACTCCCTAACCTGCCCTATAAGGCCCCACACAGTCTGCTCTTGCCATCCCACAGTCTCTTCTTGGGCCATTCCCCTCACCTCTTAACATCACCATCTGAATTTAGAAGTTCGGGTGTTCATGTGACCCTCACCTCTGAGCCTTCATAGACACCATCCCTGCCATCTCTTTAGAAAAAGGAGGGAAAAAAAAAACAGACACTGTGCACTCATTTGTCTCTCCTATCAGACTGGTGGACTGGAATCAGATCTAAAGGACCTGGATCGTCTTCCTGGTACCCAGCAATGGCTTTGGCTCATACGAGCACTTAAAGTTTTCAGTGGGTGGAAGATGAAGAAGAGACAGACAAAGGTATTGTGAGTGAAGTGGCTAGTAGAACATAGCTGTATAAACCACATGCTCTGTTGTGCCCGCAGATGGCTTGGTGGATTGCATGGACCCCGACTGCTGCCTCCAGCCCCTCTGCCATATCAGCTCATTGTGCCTGGGCTCCCCCGACCCTCTGGAAATCATCCAGGAGACAAAGGCCCCTGTGTCCCAGCAGAACCTGCACTCCTTCTATGACCGCATCAAGTTCCTCGTGGGCAAAGACAGCACACACATCATCCCCGGAGAGAACCCCTTCGATGGAGGGTGAGTCCATGGGGTCTGAGCTCTGAAGGAGAACTGAGCACCCTCCAGGGCTGTGTTTGGCTGGGAGGAGGCCAGGAGGCCAGACCTCAAATGTTCCTGATGGCATGTCAGGGGAGGCAGCACAGCAGCCACTTTATAAGACTGCTGTCCAAGGCACTCAGAATTTTTATGGGCGAAATTGTGTTGTTCCTGCTGGGTGATAGATGGAGAGAATGAAAAATCAAAGGTCCATGGGGAATCTTGGATCAATACCTACTTTGCAGTCAGCTCTTCTGGTCCTGTGGTCTCCTGACGAGCTGAAGGGCTTTGACGCTGTTTGTCCCAGAACTGACATCCAGAAGATTTCGCTGGCTGGGGCTGGCAGGGTATGTCCTGTGCCCACATGCCCACACATTCCTTCCTTTTCCAACTGTGTCAGTGGTGGGACAGCTTTTACTGAGCTCCACTCTATGCCAGTTCCATTGCTGGGATCTCAGAGATGAGAAGGACACAGACTCTGCCTTTTGGTCCCTCGCAGACCACTAGGGCAGTTAAAGGGAAGCAGGGAGACATTTGCAGTGTGCTTGGCCAGAAACACACACCTACAGACTCTAGGGAGCAGAGGAGGGCCAAGACCAAGGCTTAAGAACCAAACCAACTCCAAAGATGAGAAACAGCTGTTTATGCTGGAGTGGAGGGCGGGGGGTGTTGGGGAGAGTGACAAGCTGGTACAAAGACCCCTGAGGCCCAACAGGGCACAGAAGCCAGCAAAAAAAGATGGGCTTCTGTCCTCTGCTCCCCAAGTCAGGACTGTGAACCAGGACAAGGTATCCAAGAGGAGAGACTTGTAATAATTTCTTTTGAATGTCTTCCAACGTGGCAATGCCTCCTGTGTGCAGAGCTTTCACCCTGCACACAGTGAATTCAGCAGGCAGACTGTGTCCCTTCTACATTAATGAGTTTTGTGCTGGAGGGACCCTACCCCGAAGGGACAACAGGGAGTGATGAGGGGACTGAAGGGGAGCATTGCCAGGTCTTGATCACTGAATGGGTGGAGAGAGGGTTCTCTTGCTTGGACCCAGGGGTAGATGGCAGTGCTGTCACCAGCACGGACCTCAGAGCAGGAGCAGGGGTGGGAGCAAGGTGATGACCTCCACCCTGAGCAGGAGGAGGATGAGGCAGGGATATTTCACAAGAGCAAGTGTCTGCAGTGTTAAGAAATTCTTGAGCTGGCTTACACAGAGCTTCAGGCCTAAGTTCTTGATTTGGAAGCCATCAGCGACAAACCCTAGCTGAAGCCATGGCCACACAGATGCTTGTTCCCAGGGCACATGTGAGGCAGGGAGAGCAGAGCTTGAAGAAGGTGCCAAAAGAGCCCCCATGAGGCAGCTCCTGGCCTCCCAGGTACAGCCGGGGAAAACAAACAGGCCTCTGCTGTTGTCGGTGGTAGATCCTGGGTGCAGGCTCACACCTCAGAGCCCCATGCGTACTGCTGCCCCAGCCTGTCCTTGCAAGAAGCATGGGGGTGGGGGCCCAGTACAAAGGAGTGACAGCATTGAGATAGTCACCCCATTAGCGATGAAGTGCGTTAGAGCGCCACCCTTCACCGCGTCCCAAGAATACGGAGAACCTGACAGGCAGCGTGGTTTTCCCACATTCACAATGCCAGTCAAGTGGTGGAGCCAGGAGCAGAAAGAGTGAGGAAAAGCCTATTCATTTATCTTGGCCAGAAACGCTGCTTTTGTCTCTGGTAGGAAGCTTCCTGCTATTTTATTCAATTGTGTGATTTTGTATGTATGCTTGTGGGCCTTCCCTTGGCATGAGTTCTTTTAATCAACTAGAAATAAAAACAATATTCCTACCAAGGAATATTAGCCTTTCATTAGTGGGCCCATAAGGCATCCAATGGGGTGACGGCTTGTTGGCTGCCTGTGGCTGTTCTGCTCAGGGGGTGCCCTTCCATGCCAGCCTGCTCCATGACAGGATTTCCTGGTATGATATCCCCCTGGGAGTCCTTCTGGCCACTCACTGAGCCTGCTGCTTAAGGGCCGCAAGCCCCTGAGGGACCCGCAGTAGGATCTCAGCACTGTGGCTTCAGCAAGTGTGACTTGCCTCAAGGATGGCACGTGTGGACAGAGACGTGCATGCTGGGGAAAACCAGCTCAGTAAGGGTCAAAGAGAGACCACAGGGTCAGGCCCACATGGGCTTCAGGTCTCAGGTAAGTGGCTGTATACAGGCAGTTTAGTAAAGTGAGTCCTGTAAATGTCTGCATTTACTGAGTCCTGGGGGAGCGGAGGCTCTACAGCTTATTGGTTTTAGCCCTTAGTAATTGTTCAAGATATACATACATATCAATCATCTTAAAGAATGAAGAAATGAAGGAAAGAAAGAAGAAAAGAAGAAAGGGATGAAAGTGGAGAAAAATTGAGGGAGGGAGGATGGATGGATACATTAACTATTTTATTTAATTTTATGTTGAAGATTAGGTCCAGAGAAGTTAAATCACCTGCTGAAAACCACAGTCCAGATGAGTAGCAGGAGCAGAAGTCAGCCCCCAGGTCGTCTCTATATATCCGTCACCTTCGGTTAAAGTACATACACTTTGAGAGCAGGGGCCATTCATCTCTCCAAACCACTAATACTTTAGGCAGGGCCCAGAACATAGTACCTGCCCTACACATGAGTAGATACTGGAAGCTTCCAAAATGTTAACTATAAAAATTCCTTTTACTTGACATTTGCCTGAATCATTGCATCCCTGGTCCTTGCTGATCTAGATTCCAAAGCAACAGTCATCTGTCACTGAGGATCCCCAGAGTCCTGGGTGAAGTACACCTAACTAGTCACAAATACATGAGACGTGGGATGCCCTTCCTGTTAGACCACCTACTCGGTGGTCCTGCTGTGGGCCCGCGGGCAGTGCTGACGTGCACAGTCGGGAGAAAGTGAAGTCAGCTGCCTCGTTTCAGTTGTCACTTCTTTTGTTTCACGTGTGGAAGAGTTGTCTAACAAGGAGCCGGAGTTTCAGTCCTGCCCTTGCCTCCCACTAGCTGCTATGACCTTGGGGAAATGATTTAACCTTTGTGCCTTCGGGTATGAATTGGCAATAATAGTAACTATTTCATGAAAGCCACAGGAAGGGTTAACTAAAAGAAAGCACCTCAGCCAGGGCTTGATCCAGAGCAAGTGACCAGTAAATGGGGCTTTTATGGTGTCAGCATATCTCTAGTGACAATAGCTCAAGCCTCAGAATCAGACAGACCTGGATCCAAAGGCTGCTGCATCCACTTAGTGGCTGTGTGACCATGGGAAGTTCCTTGACCTATCGGAACCCCGTCTCATCTCAAGACTGGAGTAATAAAGGCTAAGTCGTGGGGTGGCCATGAGAATTAAATGGGGAGGAGTATGTAAAGTCTTCACCTAGTACCTGCCACACAGAAATATTGGCAGAAATAATTACAGGATGACTGTAGTAGTGGTGATGATGATAGGAAAAAGAGCTGCCAGCTCCACTTCCTTAACTGGAAGTCAAACTTCAGAGTAACCTGTGCTGCAGGAAACTCCGGCAGCCATCCAGTGAGGAGCCAGGATTAGATTGTTAAATCATTTTTTGAGGAAGGAAATCAGCCACATTCTTGCCAGCCGGCTGTCAGCCGGGATCCTTGTTAGAGAGGAATCCAGTGGTGCTTCTCCAGAAAGCAGGAATTCTGATGGGCAGGCAGACCTGACTCTATGCCTGTGCATAGCAACAATAAGGCCTGTACCTGATGGACCAAACCCCGTATCCTCCTGCAACCCACATGCTGTACCTCAACTGGATAATTTGTCTGGGATTTCATTGAACAACCTCCAAGATACAGGCTGCTGTCTAGAGACCCAGCAGCACTTCTGAGACTGGCGGGAAAGGCAGGCCTCTGAGGAGTAGCTCCTTCATTCTGCTGCTGGCCACATGTCAGGCCCAGGGAGCCTTAGGAATGAGGAGTTCAAGGCCTGCACTTAAAACCGGCTTAGACTCCAGTGAGTGGGGAGGCAAAGAACCCATGCTGAAAGCCCAAAGCTCTCCTCAGAGGTGACCCAGGCCTGGGCCAGGAAGCAGGAGGCTCTCCAAAGGGACACATAATACCAAGAGTTGCATGGGGTCGGGGTGGGGGCGCCTTCATGCTTCTGTGCAATACGCCAGCACAGAGCAGGGGCCATCTGAAGGAGAGATGGGCAGCAGCTCCGCAGGATGTGAGGGCCCAGCAAGTTCTGTGGGCTCTGCCCTGCATTTGCTACACTGAGGAAACCACAGAGCTGACTCAGAACTGAGGCACAAGTACTGCCAGAGGGACTGAGAGGCTGTGGAAGGCCACCCTCAGGAACCCTGTCTTATTCCCCTAGGTCCCAGAGTCAAGTGCAGTGCCTTGCCCAGAGCACATGTTCTTACAGGTCTGACGAGAACAGCAGCTGTGTCTGACATTCTGCCACTGATGTCCTTGTCTACACATACATAAAGTGATAGAGGTGCCAATGATCTCAGCTGATCCAGAGTAGGGGGAACATACATAGCAGACATGGAGCCCACCATCACCAGATGAGGGAGCCTGGAACCATCTTTCCCTCCTGGCCTGGCTGCCTGGGTCGTCTGCCTAGTGGAACTCCTGTCCATCACCAGGAGACATAAGCAGAAGGGTGACTGCTACTAGGACTTGAGCGGGAGAGGAGAGGCCCCCGAGGTCTAAAGGTGGAAGAAAGATCTCCAGCGGGATTACTTGTATCAAAGGGACAGATAATCAGACACTGACTGTGGGGCTTATGATCAAATGGCTGGGAAAGGGAGGGACACCTGAGACTTCTAGAAAAATGCTCAAGGCAAAAGTGTTTCTCACTGCTGGCTGTGTCTATTCTCCTGGAAGGGACTAGCCAGATAGGAAGGCTGGACGTGGGCAGATGCCGCCACAGTGCACACTTACAGGTTGCCAGTGCTGGACAGCATAGACAGCCAGGACAAACCACCCAAGAATATAGGTTCAGAACGCATTTGAGGACACCGTAGTGGTCTGAGAAATAGTGTGATGTTGACAAGTCTTGGTGGCCCCTCTAAGTCTAATAGGCTGTCAGCGCAGTCAGGCGAGCAGGTGGGTGTGGACAGGAGGCCGTGAGACTCAGCTGAGAGGAGACCCTGAGCCCAGAGAGGGAAGAGTCACAGAGTCAGGTGGACATCAGAACAAGGAAGGAGAGGAAGATGGCAGCCTGTAGAGAGGATCAGACCCTACAAGAAGAGCCCGAGGGGCTCAGAGAGGACACAGCTGCAAATCCCACAAGCTCAGTTTGGTAAATATTCACCAACACCTGCTCTGCACCAGGCATGGGCGAAGGCCTGGTCTCATGCCGTTATTTTGGGGTTCTTTGTGGGGCTGTGCCTTGTCATTGAACCCCAATATCTCCCAAAGGGGCTTGCCCAGCATGAGCTACAGTGAATGATAGAATAAGTCAGTGAGTCAGCCTGTGAGGCTCTGCAAGTGCCTGAAGAGAAGTAGAGACACAGTGATCAGAGAGTTTACACACGGGGCCATGGCTCCTACCACAGTGTGTCCCCCTGAACCCTCACACAGCTTCGTTTCTCACCAACACAGTGTGGCCCAAGGTAGGCAACAGTAGATGTTGGTTGTTAAAAATGAAAGGACAAATGAAGGAACGAAGACTTCTGGCAGGTGGTGGCCTTGGGCCTGAGACCAAGATCTCAGTGAGGAATGTTGGCCATTAGAACATGATTTATGAAACTATAGGTCATGACAATCTGTTAGTATACCATAAAATCAATTTAGTGGGTGAAAACTATACTTGTTTAAAAATAAATTTAAGCAGAATGAGATAGAATGGAATGAAAAAATCAGCAATGCTATAAAAAGAATATATAGTTCATTAAACTTTTTTCAAGTGTGAGCATGTACCATATAAGCTGTATTGCTTACTGTACAATTCAGTAACATTGGACTCAAAAATACATTCCAGATTGAGGAACCAGCATGAGCAACAGCAGAAGTCTCCAGGACAATTAGAAAAAGGAGAGAATTTTAAGGAGACTGGAGGATAATTATGGTGATACTATTTTCTAAAATAAAAGTCAAGAGACAGGCTCTATTATTTGAAATCTAGATGACCTCAGGAAGTCTGAGGTGTATGATCAAGGCCAGCAAAGGAAGAAGGAGGAGCATAGGAAAGTACAGGCCAGAAAGGTGGTGTAGGGACAGGAACTTAGAAAGATCTGACCCTCATTTGTCCACAAACTGGGTTAGAGCATTTCATCTCAGTGAGGACTCAGAATCAGCCCTACATGGAAGTGAAACAGCCTTAGGTTCAAAATTCCCAAGTTTCAAAATTTCCTTCAGACCATTTGTAAAGGCGCAAAGTTTCCAGGAATTTTGAAAGCAGAAGTTTTAGAGAGGAAAACATAATGGAAAGGAGGGAGAAATGATCAGGTATGCAGTATAATTTTCTACTAGCCCACTGCAGAGCTAAAACCACACAGAGGTGTCTGTGGTACAACCATTCCAGAAGGGCGTTTGCTCTTCAACCCACAGCCCACCCTACCCCACCTCTAGCCCAGGCCGTAGACAGACCTCTGAGACCCTCTGAGAGGCCCGGCGGTGGAGATCATCTAATGGACTTCAAATAAACACTGACTTCCTGACAGCTGGCCTCCGAGCGAATTTATTATTGAGTTACACTCCTGCGTTTTCGGAACAAGCTGAGCTGACAGACTATTCCATCAGTTAAAAAAAAAAAAAAAAAGAAAGAAAGACAATGATAAATTACCTGATAGAAGACAGAAGAAGGTAAAGATCCTACTTCCTCCAAAATGTCAGCCATAATATATTATTCATGTTGGTTTTTTAAAAATCCCTCCCCACATTGAAATGAATGTTTATGATGATAAAGCAGCTAAGTGAAGTCGGTTGAGGATGCAGGCAGCAACTTCGCGCATCATCCTGATGAGCAGCTAACAACTCCTCCTCTGCCACTTGATCATCCCTTTATTGATTTCAAAAACAAATTACGATCTGTGTTTGCTTTGTAGCTTAAGCTTGTTCCCTGTTGTCCGTCACAGGAAGCATTAGCAGAGGATGCTGTGGTGACACAGAAACAACCGAAAGTTTAGAGACAGGACCTGGATCCAGTCCTCAGGCAAGTGGGACAAGTGACATTGTTCTAGGGGGACTCAGTTTCCCCTCTGTAATGGGAGTTATTAGCTCCCAACCTGCTGAGTACTTTTGAAGATCAGATGAGATACAATATGCAGAAATCCAACAGCTAGTACGTAGCACACATTTAGTATAACACCTAACATTCACCAAAGATGTGCTCTCTGTCAAGCATTATTCGGAATGTTTCATACATTTTATAAGCACAGATACTTTTAATCACTCCCAAACCAGAGGATTCAAGAACTGGATTTATCAGCTTGCTTTAGAGCTGTGGGAACTTAGGCACGGAGAAATTGAATCATCTGGCCAAGGTCATAAAACTTGTATGTAGCAGAGCCCAGCGTTGATCACCAGGCTTCATCAGCACCAAGCTTACGGACTGAGTTCTCCCTGCACAGTTCTGCAAATTCCCAGCTCAGCATCTTCAGTTCAAAATTCTACAAAATGTGCTGTCACTTACACCCCGCTTCCCTAGCTGGCCTGACCGTCTCTCAAAACTACACACCACAGTGCACATGGCATGTAGCAAAGCTGAGTGCTGAAGAGCACCGGCCTCAGACTCTGGTGGCCAAGGCTTGGCTGCCATCTGCTAACCACGTGCCCTTGGGCATGTCTCTTAATCTCTCTGTGCCTTGTTCTCCTCTTCCGTCACATGAGCATCACAGTCTATCTCTCATGGGAATGTTTTGAGGATTAAATGAGATCTACAATATCTAGGAGTCATGGGAGTGAGCATTTACTGTCAGCGGCCCCTCTCACTAATAGCAATAGTGTTCATACTAGCATTAGCTGTAGGATTAGTATTCATACAGGTTTTGGTGTTACTAGAACTGGAAGGAAATGAGAGCCTTGGCCAGAAGCATCAGAACAGTTACATATTTTGGCAGATGTCCTGGCACCCTAGGACGTCAGAGGTGAGTGGACCCTGGACGTCAGCAGCCCCTTTGTGGTGCAAGAGGCAGCTTTGAGGCCAGAGAGCCCTCGCTCTGCAGGTTAGCAGCTGAGCCTGCATCCTCAAGAACCTAGAGTCCTAAGGGAGGGCTCTTAGTTCACAAACTATAATTCTACTGTTTGTAACTTGGAGGCTTTCTGTATTTCCATCCAACACTGATAAATTTCAAGCAATGAGAAGTTAAAATATTTGGAAAGCTGTGAATCGCGCGCTGAAGTTGTTCACAATGGAGAATGGAGGTCAGGACATACAGCGCCTCTGAATGAGTCTAGCTGGCCTTCCGGTCAGGCCCCCGAGGCTCAGAGTGGGTCCCGTAGTGGGGCTCTGTGACAGAACAGAGGCAACCTCTGAGGCATACTGAGGCAGAGGCCAGAGAGCTCACCCCACCTGCCTCCCCTGCCTCTGCCTCTGCTTCCTCCTCTCCCTGCAGTGGAGACCACGTGGCTCTGACCCTGCAGACCTCTGGTTGGGCCTAATCCCCGCCACAGGAAGAGCTTAGAGCAAGCCCAGCCAGCTGCTCAGCCTCACGTCCTTCCTACCGTTTTTCTATCTGGCCCACTACTTGCCAGCTGTGCTGAGCAGATTTCTCTGTTGCTCCTGAGTCTCAGCTCATTTTCTATGCCTGAGTTCCTAATATAAGCACCTAGTACTGCTAGCTTTTAAGCCTTCCTCGCTTGCCAGGCTCCCACCCTTGCCTCATCCAGGTCTAAAGCTCCGCTCCTGCTCTGCTTAGGGGCATGGGAGTTTTTATCTGGCGACACACAGGGCATCCACACCCAGATGCCCTGGGGTCCCTTTGCCATGCCTGTCACCCATCAGGTCCTCATCCGTTGTCCCTTGAGTTGCTGTTTCCCTTAAATGCCACCTGTATGCTGCTGTACAGCTCGGCTCAGGGCTGCTGGGTAGGACTTTCTATAGACCCCCTAACCCAAATCTCCTGTACCATCCCCCTGTAAGCGGGTCTAATCATGCTCTACTCTAGGCTCCCTTTCCTGGTGAAGCAGGCCTTGCCCTGTGTCCTGACAGGAAGGCAAGACGCGCAGTCACAGAATGAACTTGTCCACTGGGAGGCTGTGTCTACGATCACGTTAGAGCTGAGCTGCTTTGTGTTTCTGTAACACCACAAACCACCTCCTGGCAGTCCTCTGGGAGCAGACCTCTGGCTACGCTGCCTAAGAACAGCTCTCCAGATATGCGCCGTGTGTCTCCTGTCCCTAGGCACTGTGACAGTGTGTCCCAAACATGCATGTCCCCACACCTGGCCAAGCTGATCAACCTGAGGCAGGAACCTTGCCCCCTGCTGGCCACCCTTACTCCATTTTGGTTCTTCCTCACCCAGCTAGTGGGCTCCCTTCCCTAGAAACAAGTGAACAAGTAATGTAAACAGTCACAGGTTCTATTCTTGCATATATACCTTTCCTAGCAGGCAGAAAATATTCCAGAAGATTCTTGCAGGAGGAGACTCAAAGCATCAGCATTCAGCAACCAGGTTGTCCTCTGCATGGATGGCTGGAGCTGCAGGCTGGAAGCTCATGCTTCCTCAGTGTCTGCCAGATCTTGGCAGCCTCATTAAACTAGGAGGCCACAGAGCAGTGGCTTCTGAGCTCTCCAGGAGCTGTAGCCTGAGGCCCCTGAAGACGCTAGTAGTTGCTTAGCTGTCCTGTGATTGGGTGGTCCCCAGTGGTGCCCCAGCCTCACGAGATGCACTGCCCCATCTCAGAGACCACTTCCTCACCTGTGCATGAGGAGCTTGGTCACAGTTGCTCTGAAGAACATTCCACCTCAAGAGTAAATCCTCCTACCCACCCAAAGGAGTCTGGATTTCCTCTTCTCTCTCTAGAAATATACACAAAACAGTCTGTGGGTGCAGCATTTTTGTGATGAATTAGAGTCCTTCCCTCTCATGTGTATTCCACGTTCCCAGCAAGACATATGGAAGCTTCTGGTAGAGTCTGAAGTGAGCCAGGTCCAAATAGAAAATGGGCACTTGGGCTGGGTGCTCTGACTCAATTCCGGGATTATTTGTAACAGTACTTGGTAGGTAGCACCTAAGGACTTAGTAGGTAGCACCTAAGAGTTGGCAGGTGCCAGATACTGAAGGGCTTCGCATGCCAAGCAGACAGTTTGAATTCTCTCTGTGGCTAGGACACGGAGTTATTGATGATAGGGTAAAAGAATTAAAGTTTTTTTTAACTGGTAAATTTTGGAAAGTGAGGGATCTAAGATTACAAGGTGCCTCAAGGGAAGATTTGATCCAACTCCCACATCCTAATAAGACAGACACATTAAAATGTGATCAGATCAAGTTTTATTGGTTTTGGTCTAAGACTATTGAAAGACATACATAGTAAACAAAGGAAGAGTTTTTACCTAAATTACAAAAACTAGAGCACAACAAGAAGTTGGCTTTTGAATACAGTAATATGTGTCATATTAGAGTTTATTTTTCATACAAAAAATTTACCTCACCTGTGCTGTTTTCAGTACTGTTTTCAGTACAGGTTCAGTGAGGTGATCCCAAAGTGGTCTGTGGGTACAGGAAGAAAAAAATTAGGACTTCTATCTATATTTACTTGTATCTTAAATATGAGAAAGCAAGAATATTTTATTCCTATAGAATGTTGATTTTCACAAATTTGCTCCTTTGGTCCTTAAGTTACTTGGTTATGTGTCTGGACCAGCAATAAGAAATTCACGCACACTGGTGAATTATTGAGTGTGCATTTGCATGTGTATTGTGTGTGCATGTGTGTGGGTACGTGTGTATGTCTGTTCTTAACCAGACCTACTCAAAAGAGTCAAATGGCTTAAGAAGATTCCTGCAATATAACTACGAAAGGAAAATAATACTGGCAGTGCAATTACAAGCCAGCATGAAAATGGCAGAGCAGATGGGTCTCCTGCTCTAGGGCCAGCCTTCCTCAGCCTCAATAGGAGCGTCAACATACTAATGATCATTCGTGTCATACCTAACAAAAAGTTAGCCAACAGATTCAAAATTACCAAGAAAGCTATTTGAAATAAGAACATTTATCCATTAAACCTTGTACTAAGTGATATTATGCTTTCAAATATTAATTGATGTTAGTACCTATGAACAGTTTATAAACAAATATACCAAAGGAGCCTGCACAGAAATATTTACGGAAAGGACTTACAACCAAGTGAATTTCAAGAGCCCTGCCCTGTTGATGGCAACTCTAATTTTTGAGGCAGCTGAGACAAATTGAGGTTCCCAGTTAGGTATGTTAGACAGTACATAGCTTGAGAAGGGAAGTGACTCTCTGAAATTGCCATGGATAGTAATTGGTGGGTCCTGCATTGAATCCTGGCGTGCTGGCATCTCTTTGCAAGAATGGGCAAAGCTAGTCCCTGTCTGCACTTTATTTTCTTGTCTGCACCATGAGAAGTTTGAAAGAGATGACTGGGAAGGTCCCCTCAGACCCTTAACATCTCATGATTGGGGCAGTTCCAAGAAAATTATATGAATGGAAGGTGTCAGACTGGACAAGTTGGCTAAGGAAACTGAGGCAGAACATCAGATAGAAAACTCGGAGGAACACCTCACAGGTCAGTCTGCGTGGCCAGGCTGGACAGATGGTCTTAGAAGCTGCCGTGGACAGTGTCAGCCCATCACAGGAATCACACCCACACCAAGCAGTGGGATGTGACAGCTGCCAAGGTGGCTTCCCATCTGGGCCCAGGTAATGTTCTTACAAGACTTGGAAAGATTGTGGTGGATGCTGCAAAGATCCCATTCAGTCAGCAGGAGTTTGCAGGCGATGGTTTAAGAGTTTGTGCAAGCCGGGCATATAAATCCCTTTAAAGTATACAGTATAGTGCACAGGAGTGACTTACATAACCAGTAACAGCATTGAGCAGCAAATACTTTAAAGCAGAGAAAGGCTACAGTTATTATGCACTAGATCCCCAGTGATTTTTTTCCAATCTCCTGAATACCAGCTTAATTAGCTGCATTCATTTAATAACCAAACAAAAAGAAAGAAAAGGAAAGCTGCAGGTTTTTTCCTTTTGCTTTCCTTTATCTCCTTGTACAATATACATTGAAGAATACATAACTTAATTTCTGGCATTCTTTTTCTTTTTCTTTTTCTTTTTTTTTTTTTTTTTGAGTTTGTTAAACAAGAAGTACAAGCTAAGGCCAAATGAGCCCTGCAGAGGGAGGGATCCTGGCTTTGGGAGGCATTTCAGGTCAGCCACATGGAAAGGCCCAGTATTGCAGTCTTAGGTTATCTAATCATTTTCCTGGCAGGATCAAGTAGCTCAGACTTCTCTGACATCACTCTCACCTTAAGCAACAGAAGCACATCATCTCTTTCTTTTTTTTTTTTTAAATTTTATTTTAAACCAAGAACATGTATTGGTACATTTTACATATAATGGTTACATTCATCACATTTGTTTTGTACCTGTACATGATGCATCTTGGTTCTCCCCCCTCTTCCCCGCCCCTCCCCTCTGTTCCCTCCCTCCCTAATTAGAGCAGGTTTATTCTTAATTTTCCATATTTTCCCTTTCCCTTTTCTTTCCTTTGTTGCCTTTCTGCTTTTCCCCTTCTGTCTTTCTAGTACTGCTCTCCTTTGTATATTATCTTCCTTTTATATCATATCTATTATACCTCTTTGTCCTTATTTAAAGTTATGATTTCTCATATCAGAGAGACAATTCAATGTGTACTCATGAGTGTCTGATTTATTTCACTTAAAAGTATATTCTCAAGAAACATCCATTTATATATGAATGACTCTAGTTTGTCCTTTTTTATGGCTGTGTAGTACTCCATTGTATAGAAAAACCGCATTTTCTTTAGCCATTCATTGGTTGTTGGGCATTTAGGTTGTTTCCAAGACTTAGCTATTACAAATTGTGTTGCTATGAACATGGTCGTGCATACATCCCTATGGTATGACGATTTTAATTCTTCTGGGAAGATCCCCAGTAGGGGAATAGCTGGGTCAAATGGAACCTCCAGTTGTAGTTTTTTGAGGAATATCCATATTGATTTCCACAGTGTCTGGACCAGTCTGCATTCCCACCAACAGTGGAGGAGTGTTCCTTTTTCCCCACAGCCCCGCCAGCATTTGTTATTGGTTGATTTTTCCATATACGCAGTTCTTTCTGGAGTGAGGTGGAATCTTAACGTTGTTTTGATTTGCATCTCTCGGATGACTAGTCGTGTTGAACATTTTTTCATATATTTATTTGCCATTTTTATTTCTTCATCTGAGAAATGTTTATTCATTTCAGTTGCCCATTTTTGGATTGGGTCTTTACATTTGAGAGGTTTAATTTTTTTGAGTTCTTTGTATATTCTAGATGTTAGACCTTTGTCCGATGGATAGCTAGCAAAAATTTTTTTCCCAGTCTGTGGGTTTTCGCCCTGCTCTGTTGGTGATTTCTTTTGCTGTGTAAAAGCTTTTTAGTAGCATGTGGTCCCAAGCACTGATTCTTTGTATTGTTTCCTGTGCAGTCTGGGTTCTGTTCATGAATTTTTTTCCTACTCCTATGTCTTCGAGGGCATCATCTCTTTCTTTATTCAGTAAATAATCTATTAAGAGCTTACACTATGCCCTGCCTTCAAATTCCAGGGCAAGCACCTGTTTGGCAGGAGGTTTTCCTTTGCCCACTCGACCATGCCCAGTGCTGGGACTAGGTGCCACTGGTCTTATCTTCAAGGAGATCGTGGTCTCTGGGGGAAAAAGAGATTGTCCTGGTTGTGTGACAGCCCTCAGAGTTTATGCAGCAGTGGCTCAAAGAGGGCAAGAGCGTGGACAGTGCTGGGCAAATGCGCTGGCCAGGTCCCGAGAGGCAAGAGGCAGGGTTCAGGTGAACAGGGTATGTGGAAGGATCCGGATAGAGGAACATTTCAGAGACTCATAGAAGCATTGTACAAGCTCCATTAAGATCCTGAAGCCACTCAGAGGGGGCTACTTGAGGTGGATTGTGTGGCACCAGATTAAAACAATTATAAATTCTTAAACAGATGTTGGATTCTGTTTTATGCCCAGTTGGGAAAAATTTCAGCACACTTGACAGATGAGGGGATGGAGGGGGGCTCGGAGGTCAGATGACTCTCCAAAGTCACCTCGTTAGGTACCAGAGGCAGAATTAGGAACTACAGCCCCCTGCCCAGTGCCATTTCTACCCCTTCTCCCGGAATGACAGTGGAGTTTGGTTCATTTGCTTGATTCTGCCTGGTAACAGTTTTGTCTCTCCAACACATCACCCTGTTGATCCCAAACCTGGCCACTGTCCTCAGGACGCCGTCAAACCGATCTCTTTCACTGCCATCAGTAAGGGCACCTTGCTGAGCATAGAGTTGGACTAATGCCAGGATGCTTGTCACCTCCCTGGCCCGGCCAGCATTCCCTCCTGGCAGAGTTCACCCATCCTAATTGTATGTTTTGTATCCAGCTGCCTGACATATGCCAAACCCATGTGTTGACTCCCCGATTCAGAGAAAACTGTACCAGGAATTTCAAACTGACTTTTGTGAGCTCTAGCAAGAGTAATTGGAGACTGTGATTCGTGTTTTTCTATAAATTTAGCGCTAAATGCGATGCCTAGCTCAGAGTAGGTGCCTGATTTCTTTTTTAATTGAAGTGAATTTTAGTAGGTTCAGGCGCATGACTTGGTAGAAACAGTAAGGACTTGAAAGTAAGAAGCCCTAGCTTTGAGTGTCAGCCCAGCCAGTTGAGTTCCTTTCCAGGTGACCTCTTCGAGTTTCAGTTTCTTGATCATTTTTCACTTACCAGTCACAGAGCAGTGTCCCACGCTTACCTTTCCCGTGGAGCTGAGCTCCCAGCCCTCCTCCAGCTCACATGTAGACACTTTGTAAATGAGGATGAAATAATCATATGACAATCACAGTAATAGAAAGACGCTGGTAAAATATAGAGGATCCCAGAGGAGAGAAGGTGAGTAATTGAGCCAGGAACACTTGGCGACACATCCAAACTGAGGTGATGACAGTGTAGAAGGGACTCTAAGATGCAGAGAAAATAGTACCCCCAAAACTCCTTTTTGCCAAAACAGTGATCCAGGGAAATAAAACACAACGAATACAGGACTGGTGATAGGAGGACCATCTGAGTCAGCTGGAAAGCCAAGTTGATGACAGGGATTTGAAACCCTTGTCAGTGGTTTCTCACCAATGTGGTCTTCTTCCATTATGGAATTTCACATTCAAAGCAGCAGCTCTAGCTTAGCCACATCTCCAACACCAAGCAAGTCCCTGACCCTTGTGTGGGGACAGAGTTCCAGTGGTATGAGGATGCCGGGTCATACCAGCTCACAAAACTAGATTATTAAATATTCAGAAATTCTGGAAGTGGGTTGCTAAATACACCCAAATTAAAAATTAGATTGAATAAAATTAAATAGATTAAATAAACTTATAAATACTCAAAACTTGTCACCTCCTAAATATTTTACTATATTTTAGAATTTGCTTTTGAAGTTGTGGGATCGTTGTATGTGTAAGATGGAAGTACTATGTAACAGCATCCTGCTGTACATCTCTTTTCAATTCTGTTCAGTTGTGTCTTATTGGTAGCTTGAAATTGGCCATGATGGGAGTATTTATACCACAGCAATGAGCAAGTGCTATAAATGATAGCTGTTTTTTTTCTTTTTGAAAGTCTGCTATTAGACACTTAGTACTATATCACTGCTGGTGTCTACCACAAATTGCAGCAGAGAAAGCAAGCTTTGAGAATCCTAATACTCACACCTTCACAAACCTCCCTAAACAGAAAATATGTGATGTGAGACATCTCAGGGGCCTCCACAGAGCCGACTTCCCTATCTCCTTTGTTCCAGGAAAAGCTTTATGTTAAACCAGATTTTCTTGACAACTGAAAATCATGGTCAAATAGAAGGCGGATAGAAGCGTTTTTCTCCAGGACTTGATTTCTGAGCCAAATGCCTGTTTTGGCATGAGGATTCTATGGCCTAGAGGGTTCCAGGGAGTCAACTTAATCTTCTCCAGAATCCAAAAGCAACCTACCAGATCCTGAGCTAAAATTACATCTGCTGGCTTGCCAAATCAGAGGCTACATGATAGCCAAATGGGGCTGATTTAAAGTTCACCAAATATTAGGAAATCTCCAAAGAGAGAAATCAGAGAAGGCTGTCCTGCATGTGCATGAGGGGCAGCAGCCAGGGCAGCCCGCTAAAGGAAACCATCCCCTGAGGGCTGGTTATTGTCCAGGCAGAATCCAAAGGTATACATGTCAGGAGAAGGCTGGATAGTAGCCAGCATCAGGAGATGAGATCTGTTAGTAATTCTCTGGAAGGACAAAGTTCCAGCAATAAGAAATTCAATTGTCCTCCATTAAAGAAAGCATCTCTCAGTACCAGTTGAATGCAATTGATGGAATAAATCTTTCCCATTAGCGGAGAGATAATTTCACATAAATATATTTGGAGACCTTTAGAGCAGGACTGAAAGTCTTTGCTGAGCCTCGCCTGCTTCACTTGTTTGCCATGTAATTGCATTTAGACCAAGGGCCTCGGAAGGAAACCTCTGACTGAATTAACATTAACCAGAGTGCACGGAGTGAGGTGGAGTGGGGTGGGGTAGGGTGGCACACTTGGTGCATTGTGGGTAGTTGTTCTTGCCTTCAGAAAAGGACAAGCTGACACCAGTGAGACCAGCTGCTTACAAGCCTGGTGTTAATTGCTTTTCTCATCAAACAGAGAAAAGTTTATCACTCTAGGAAGGTAGAGTTGTGGGTACCTAATAAAGCAGGAATTGAGTTTGCAATCTTCTTTCATGAATGCCCCTGGGCGTCATCAGTAGCTTTTCCCTAGACTAGAAAAAAACCTTCTGAAACCAGATGAGTGGAGAGAATTCTTTGGGCAACAGCATCTGCATTTTTGCCTCAGATTTTTCTGTGTCGACACCAGCCAGCACTGTCATTCCCACCTATCGCCCAGAGTGAACAGATTGGTTTAGCTCCGGTCCCAGAACTGTAGACACGGAGCCAAGCCTGGTTCAGCCACCACTTTCCTATGAGGCTTTGGGCAAATAGTGTAACCTCCCAGTTTCCTTCTCTACAAAATAAGAGTTCCACTAGCTCGGTGATTTTTGCCCTTGCAGAGACTAAGGCTCCACAGAACTGCCTTCAGCGCAGCCTGGAACAGAAAAGGTCTTTATCTCTGCTACATCGAGGGCAGATCTTCTTTTGGTTTATTTTCCACTCTGGGGTCCTTATAAAATGTCATTTTAAAAGGATTCTGTTTCTCAAATATGTGGAAAGCCATTATTCTAGATGATCTGTAATTGTCCCATTTATTTGATCAATCCCCCCAGCACGTGATTAACTGTGACCTAGTGCTTGTTAGGCAGAGTCCAGCCCCTGTGGAGAGAGAGAAACCTTGGCCCTGCTCTCCAAGGGCCAGGCTAGTGGACAGAAGAAGTTACAATTTTGTAAGAGATCAAGGCGTTTATGTCAGAGTGGGAGAGAGACTAGTCTGATTAGAGGCGTTGTGAAAGACTTCAGTGAAGAGGGTCTTTCGGGGTGAAAGTGGTGGGGTGTGGAAATAACACTTGAGACAGGCGGAAGATCACTGCAGACTCAAGGGTGCTAAGTGACATTCACCTGGTAAGTTTGGGAAAAGCACACGGTTTGAGGAAGAGTGGGAGTGGGGCGTAAGGGGGGGTGACAGGTTCCAGAACCACCCCAAGGGGATGCCAGCATCTGCCCTTCTCCTGTCTCTAATGCCAGACGAGAGGGAGTTTCACTTCCTCACTGTCTTACATGTGCACCTCTAATGATTCAGTTAGTGACAATAATAGCTACTGCTACCTATGGAGCCTTCTTTGTTGAAAAAAACAAGAGGTTCGAGAAACCATCATGTCCCTGCACAAGTTCAGAGAGCTAGCAAGTAGCAGAGCTGGACTTGAACCCAGGTCACCTGACTCCAAATCTGCATGCATCACCAACGACGTATTGCCCTTTAGGATCAGCTTTCTTTCCTTACGGCTTCCTGTGATATCCTCAGAAAAATAACCTCTGAGTGAGATACTTGAAAACATTTCCCAAGGACATTTCTTTCAAGGACACTTTGAAGCCTTAAATTGGGATGATATATTTTGTTTGTTGTGGTACCAGAGACTGATCCCAGAGCCTTCACGCTGAGTACATCCTCAACCCTATTTATTTACTTACTTAATTTTTTTTAGATTTTGAGATAAGGTCTCACTAAATTACCCAGGCTAGACTCAAGCTTGCCGACCTCCCACCTCAGCCTCCCGGAGCGTTGTGGTTGCAGGCATATACCACCAGCCCCAGCTTGAGGTGATATTTTGAAAAAGCTCTTGTTCATCTGGAGTGAGTAACATGAGCCCCTAGGTACACTATGCGTCTAAGTGACCAGGCTTCTGTCTTCTGCTCCTGGGCCTCCCTGCTGACCAGAGCTCTGACCAGGAATGGCACATTATGCTCTTCTCTCTTCTCTTCCCACAGGCACGCGTGTGTCATTCGTGGCCAAGTGATGACCTCAGATGGGACCCCGCTGGTTGGTGTGAATATCAGTTTCGTCAATAACCCTCTCTTTGGGTACACAATCAGCAGGCAAGATGGCAGGTAGGAGACTTTTTATGGGCTGGAAAGAATGACGATCTCGGGGTCTTGCCACGGCTGCTGCTGGACTGACAATGTGGAATGAGGCTGGCACTTGGATCTGGAGGGCCTGAAATCAGAGGCAGGCTCTGTGGTTCACGAGTTGCATGACCTTGTCTGACTCGGGCCTACATTCCCTGGCTGTAGATTACGCGGTCTTTTCTCATTTGGAGCTCAGAGGAGGCGCAGGGTGCCTTGTCCAAGCCACCCTGCCTCGTGACTTCTAGGAAACACTGTTATGCGAGCTAGGTGGCTCCTGAAATCTCAGCCTGTCGTGTGGTTTCCATCCTGCAACCACACAGGTCGCCAGAAGCAGTTCGGGTAGTAAGAGAATTCTGAACTTTTAATGCTTCTGAGAAGCATCAGTAGAATGAAGTGGTGCCTCAGTTCACAAACCTTCACAAATTCTTTCCAAGATTCTAGTTGCAAACCTAATTGGACAAGAACCGGATCAAATTCCCCCATAAGGTCGACATTGAACCTAACTACTGAATTTGATTCTGTTATCATCCAATTCATTTTGTGACAGTCCCAGAAAGAATTAAGTTCATGTACCAGGGTACCACTGTACCCCGACATTGAGCTATATCCCCCGCCCATAATAGGTGTTTAATAAATCTTAGTTCCGTTCCACTTGGATTCATTGCTATGTTTCAGGGTCTTGCGCACAGTAAGGATATAGTAAATATCAGTTGTTTACTAAAATTACAAATTACCAAATAATGAGGAGATGGTGACAGGACAGGCAATGACAGTATCTGGAGAAAAAGGAAGGAGTAAAAGGAAAGCAGAATATTTAGGCTGTCGGTGCTGACAAGTCTCTATTTTTAATAACATCAGGTGGTGGCAGTCCATCTGGCTGAGTGTGGGCCCATAAGGTTGATATTTTCACTCTGTGTTGGAAATTATGCTCCAGCCTGATTGGTTTTAGCACCTCTTTAATCCAATATCAGATGTGAACATGTCCCGGCCAAGGTGATAATGAAGTAGAGGCTCGTCTGTTTGTAGACACATGTGCCTTCTAGATGGGGTTGGCAAGCTCAGCACGGGGAGCCCCAGCCTCTGTGTGAATGGAAGGACCCAGCTGGACGAGATCAGTAGCGGTGTTCCAAGGGTAAACTGGCCAGAGCAGGCCACTACTCCCTGCCCGCACACCCTCCATCAGGAAGGCGCCTCGGTGCAGACCCCCACTAGAGCACAAAGGAATCTCTCCATTACGCTGGCTCTACTGCCTGCCTGTTTGGGGCTGCCTGCCTCATGCTAATGGAGATATGAGCATCCTAGGCAACAGGTGTTTCAACTACTTTGGTACCTTCTGGGAAACAGTCCTCAGAAAGAAATCTTTAGGACTGCTGCTTTTTGTCATGAAACTTGCCGGTCACTCTGTGTGGCAGCAAATGATCAGTCCTTATGCCCTGCTGGGCTTGGTTTGAATAGGTCTACAAGACACCCCAGAGCCTGGAGTAAGTGTGGCTTGCCTTGGGAAAGGCTCACTCTCTTGTGCCTCTAGGCCTTGATCCTTTCTGCTTGTGCCATCCCTGCAGTCTCTACTGCCCATGAGGGCATAGAGGTCCCTGGGAGAGATGTTTCCTGCATCTGCCTCCTAAGCGATGGCAGAATAGCCAGAATGGCAGCCACATAGAACTCGTGTTTCAACTCATTTCTCACCAGTGCATTGAGGGGCTTATGTTTCCTTCTCAATGTAGACACTGTACCCATGGGTAGGTTGTCACTTGTTCCTGTACCATCTGAAACTGCGTTTGTTTTCTGTGAACAGGGAGCATTCTGATTCTCTCCCTCCACCCTTGTCTCTACTCAAGGAGAAAGCATAAGGCTAAAGATATGGACTGAGATAGGAGTATATGCAGTTGCTCCAGGAGCCAGGGACTGTGTCTAACTGCTCTGTGTAACCCTTGCTTTCCAGATAGACACCATGACACCCTCACCAGCTCCCCAGCCCCTCCACACACACACACACGCATGTACACACGCACACACACACATACACAAGCCTGAAATAACAGACTTCAAGGCTTAACAAGAGCTGGATAGACAGAAAACAGTAATAGAGAAGTTAGCCAAAGAGCTCATTAAAAAGTCGGAAAATAGAAGTCATGAAGAAAAAACTAAAAGAACAGTCGACAGGAGAAACAGTTCAGGCTCATTGAATTGAAAAATGGGATTATCCAGAGCATGAAACCCAGGGAATGTGTGGGGTCCTGTGCTTTTCCCATCCGTCACCCATCTATCTAATTACTGACCTTGCCAAGTGATTATGATTGTCAGCTTCATCTTACAGATGAGGAAATTGAGGCTTGGAAAAGTGCTATATCTCACCTGTGAAGTAAGTAGCTGTGCTGCAACCAGCTCTAAGCTGTCTGGACTTCCTCTGAGAATCCAGCCTTCCTTTGGGGTCAGATTCTCATTCATCTTCACAACAAGGTTTCCCTGCCAGATGAGCAGGCCTGGCCCCGGCCCATTGCTCTCAGCTCTTGGCAAGACCAACCGCCCCCAGCCTGCTCACAGCCTTGAGAATATGTCTTTTCACGTTTGCCTTCCATCCCTCCCCACAGTCAGCCTCTCGTGCAGGGTGCTTGTGAGTCTGGCCCAGAATTCTGTTTGATAGTTAAAAATGTTCTGTCAAAGCACAGATGCTGTTACTTCCATGACAGAAAAGCGATTCTCTGAGTGTTTCCCCAGAACTGTGGATACTTCCTTGAACTCTAGATCCAAAATAAATACCTTCCCTGGTATTTCCCTTTCTTGCTTACTGAAGGATGGTGGTACCTGGCTTCTTCCCAAGTATGGCACAGAAAGGGCTGAGTGAAGGGCCGGCCTAGTGGGTAAGAAGTTCCTGTGGAGGGCAGAAGAGTTGGTCTTTAGCGCTGGTGCACCTAAATCTGGGGGAAACCATCTACCAAGAACAGAACTTGGCACTAGGCTAGGACAGTTGGATATAAAATCCTTGCAGCCTCCGGAGATAGGAAGAACAAGCTGAAGCAGTGGGCCCAGTCCCCCAACGTAGATTCATCAGGGTAAAGGTGAGATCCCGCACTGGGGTCTCTCAAAGCAATTGCACAGATGAACACTGCATAGGCTTACAACAACAGCCAAACTAAGAAAGGACTTGGAATATTCAGCTGACAGTAATTTTGGAAGTAGTTGGCAGTGTCTCTCATGCATTCATTCTATTAATTTGTAACCATCAAGCTCTTGGCTTGGCCCTGGATTGGTAGAGGAATCCATGTCCCTGGCCCAAGAGCTAAATGAGAGGTTGCAGGGCAATGTGATGTGGGCTCTAAAAAGGAATATGACACGGTGCATGGAAGCTGGGGTGGAGACTGGAATTCTGACTGGGCATGGCTATGTGGGGGAGGTGACATTTGAGCTGTTAAAACAAAAAAAAAAAAAACAAGATGAGGATAGGCCTTAGAAATGTACCCTAAAAGTAATAGCTGAAAGGACTTTGTCCAAAGAGACACTACAGGCAGATGCACAGGACCACCGTTTCCAGGTCTTGAAGGAATGACAGGGCAGGAGGGAGGTAGGCCAGTCTGCAGTCATCTCAGCAGGTATAACCAGGTCCAGTGAATAAGGAACTAGAAAGAGGGGGGCCCAGTCACAATTTCAACTTTTTAGAAATCTTGACAGTCATAACTAGACAAAGTGTCCCTGTGGATATGGTAAGATCCTTATCACTGGAAGTGAGCAAGTAGGAGCTAACTGGTCCCTTGCTGGTGATTCTGCAGAAGGAACTAGAGCATCATATTGGGAGAGGGATTATGTCAAATGATCAATAGATTCCCTGCCAGTGGTTCAGCCGTTGATTTTACAAGGAAGGTAGGGCATTCCTTGCATACTTGATTTTATGCGACTGTTTTAATGGGGAAAAGGACAAAAAATTCTAGTCTGAGATCTTGTTGTATACTAAACATAGGACTTTAGACACAGCCAAGCGCTCTTCTTGGCTAGGCAGACCTGGCCTACAGGATTAGTGAGTGTCCTTGGTTTACGCCTGGGCTTCCTTTCCCTTCATCCCTAACCTGAGCTCACTGGCCTCTGAGCATGTGGCTGTAGAACCACACACCAGGCTCCTTTGGGAGCTGGGCACTGTCAGGAAACACTGAGGTGTACAAATGCGGACTCGCTTTCCTCGGATTTTCAACAATAAAGGGTCCACGCCAAGGACTGGAAGGGCAAGTGCCTGCTAGATTTGTCTGCCAATGATGGGAGTTAATGAGACTTCAGACACCAGAACTCCCACAGCTGCCAGCATTGTTCTGGCTGGCTGTTGTTTGAGTACAAGATATTTTGGAGGTAGTGTGGCCAGTGTATCTAAAAGTGTCCTCTGATTTAGTGTAATTGTCTTATGTGTCTTATATGATTTTTGGCCTGTTAGTTTGGCTATTAATCTGTGTGTATGATAACTAACTTGAAATAGACTTATAAAAGAAATAAATAAATCTGATGCTGGCCAAAAGAAGAAAACATAAAAAAAAAAACCAGAGGTGGAGAAAAAGGGGAACAAAAAAGAACTGAGATGTGTTATGTACACGTACCAGTTCCCCAGAATGAATGTAAGCATTATGTACTGCAAATTAAAAATATATTATTAAGCAAAAAAAAAAAAAAGATATTTCGGGGGTGAGGCAAGGAAGCTTCTACTGTAACATACCTTGCAAGTCTGGAATAAAAGAGGCCTGGGGCGGTGGGTCATCAAAGATGGGGAAGGGCCCAGAGACACAGGCCTGTTTGGTGTGGAATCAGAGACAGAACGAGGCCAAGATGCCCTCCATCCCCAGAGCACTGTGAACAGAGGCTGGCGGCCAGCTGTCAGCCCCATCACAGTGATCTCACCTCACCTGGGTGGTTGCTGCTCTGTCTTCTGATTCCGTTTTCACTTGTAAGATACTGTACTGCAATTCTAATTGTGCTGTCTCTAAACAACTCAGCTATTTTGTTATTGCAAAGGCCTTTGTTGAGTAATCATCATAATCAGAGCCAAAATTGCAGTAAAGTCATAGAATCTGAGTGAATTAGTAACAATCCACTCAAACCTTCACGTTTTACACATGAGAACATTGAGGATCAGAAATCGTAAGTGATTTATTTAAGACCACACTATAGTCAGTAACAGAAGCAGGAGCAGGCTTAGTTCCTAACACCCAGGTCAGAGCATTTTCTGCTTTATCACAGTGACTTTACCAGGCTTTAGCCGGTAGACAGATTAGAGGCCCATTGGACCAAGAGCTCCCCAGCAGCCAGCCCATAGTTATTCTGTGCCCTGGAAAATGGCTCTCTGTGGCAGTGATTAATTTGGCTTCAGTAAATTCTCTGTGGTGAATCATCTGGCAACAACAGATGCTTTCTGGAATCACCATCCCTGTTGGTAGATGCAGTCGAGTCTCTAGGTCAGTGATGGCAAACCAAACCTTTCAGAAACCAAGTGCCAAACTGCAACCCAAAACCCACTTATTCATCCCAAAGTGCCAACACTGCAATTAAACCTGAATACTGAGGTTTTAGTTTAGAAAAAACAACTCTACATTAACATCTTTAGCCTTAAAAGAAAAGCACAATAACACATGTGCCATAGGTTTGCTGCCACTGCTCTAGGTGTTGAAGTCTCCCTCCCCACGTGCTCAAATGCTTCATGTAATTTTCTCCTTTCTCTCTTTCCCCTCCTCCTCATCATCCTGCTTTCTCTGCCCCCCACCCCCACCCCCACAGCTTTGACTTGGTCACAAATGGCGGCATCTCCATCATCCTGAGGTTTGAGCGGGCACCTTTCATCACACAGGAGCACACCCTGTGGCTACCCTGGGATCGTTTTTTTGTCATGGAAACCATTGTCATGAGGCATGAGGAGAATGAGATACCCAGCTGTGACCTGAGCAACTTCGCTCGCCCCAACCCTGTGGTGTCTCCGTCCCCACTGACGTCCTTCGCCAGCTCCTGTGCAGAGAAAGGTCCTATCGTGCCAGAAATTCAGGTACCTAACTGCGTTTTTTGTTTCATTTTGGAGAAGATGTAGGATCTCAGAAATAGTAGAAAGAAGAAAGCACCCTATTATCAGTCCACTTTCCAGAATCCAGCTGCCAAATCCTGTGGCAGGCATGGCATCAGGACACAAGGGCCACCCTCCTACATGCTGAAAACACATGAGAACAGTAACCTGCCTGGCACACTAGGGCTTACAGTCACTTCCCCCTCCCTCCACACTGCCATTTAGCTCCCTTCTACTCTCCTTTTCTGCAGCCTCCAGGGTGTCCCCTCTCTCAGTATTTCTGTTAAAAGTATTTATAATAATAGGTGCTACCAAGAGGAGTAAGCCACAGGATCCCAAATAGTGAACATTTTAATAAAGATTAAATGAGAAAAATGTGTATGAGGTACTTAGCACAATCTCAGACACTTAGTAAGTGCTCAATATATTTTAGCTATTATTATTATTAAAATTATTTAACACACACTGCCTTCATACCAGTGAAGAACTACTTTGGCTCAAATCTATAAATGCAAGTGTTTTACTTAATTATCATTAAAGGGAAGTAATTGGGAAAGATGCATTTTAATCTGGCGGAAATCAAGATAAATTCTTTGCCTTACAAAGCTCCACCAAGTTGCGTGTCCTCTGCCATCCACAGCCTGAGTCTAAGGGCAGAAAGGAAGGCCTGAGGAAGGGAGAGAGGGCACAGCAGAAGTCCCCAGTCACCTCCCCTGCCTGATGAGGACTCTGGCGATGTGCATGTTAATGGATTACCCAGGCGCTAGCAAAGCAGCGTTTATACATTTACGTGTGTGTATTTCATGCCTGGCTGAGCAAACACATCTCTCTGCGTGTGCCGTGTTGCATGGTTTCCAACACCAGCCCACAAGAAGGAAATACAACCATTTCAAAATTCTTATTGCACTCACAGGTTGAAAGCACACTTTTCAGAGATTCAGCACCTGTCTCCTGTCTGAACAACCAGGCTGACCTTTCTTATGAAATGGTTGTCAGTGGAGACAGAACTTGCTGGAGAGAACTAATTTGTTACACAACCCTGCCTTAGCTCTAGCTAGACATTCTTCCCCAAGAGCAGGGACTTTGGAACAAATGAGGTTCAAGGTCACACACTCTTTACAGTACTCCCAGAGTTGGGTGCCTCTAGGTCCAAGTGGGGCACAAACCTCGCTTATTGTCAGGCTCAAAAAATACATGAAAACACTCGATCCCCCGCACCCAAAAAAAAAAAAATACACAAAAACAAACACTTGGCTCTCCCAGGTCTGTCATTGGCTAGTCTTTGCAAGTGCTGGGAAATAGAAATCATGATAGGAAATATTCATAAGAATATCAGGATAGCGCTTGAGCTCTGACTGTGGTTCACTAGGGGTAGCCTGCATCTCCTAGAACTTGTAATCTGTGACTTCAGAAGGCATTGGTTTTAGCCCAACCCCTAGAGTTTCCTGTGTTCAGAAGAGCAAGATGAGGTGAAGGTTCACACCCATCTGTGAAATGGACAGACTAAAAAGGCCCAGTTCCTCTGTGAACACAGAGTAAAATAATCATTGCTACCTGAATGGACAAATTAGTCTCAATTGACTTAATGGTCCCTTCTTGAAAAAGAACCCAGAGCACCGAGCTGATGAAAGTCCCCATTCTTGCCACATGCCTGATCATCTGGCATTCATCGACTCTTTCTGTCTTGGGTCTGAGCCCACCATACCCAGCAGGTAAAGCCCTGCCTTCCCCACCACTCCGTTCATCTGACGGGCGCTTGAGTGGGGACCTAATGTGCCCAGAAACTCCATGCTGCCAGTTGGGTTTCTTTGGGCCACGTGGGGCCATCGGAGCAGGTCTTCGCCAGGCTGTGCTGTCAGCTCTGCCTGATAATTGGTTCGGCCGACCTTGCATAGTCTCTGTTTACTTCCCTGGAAGGGACAGATTTTCCTTCAGCAAAGCTTCGAGGGCAAAGCCACCCTCCTTCTCAGGCAGCTGTCTTCATTAGTTGGAGAGAAAAGCCACCCTTCCTAGCACCGCCAACGGCCAGCACTGCCAGCACTCAAAGCTCTGCTGTCCTGCCTAATAGCATCAACGTGCCAAGCACTTCTCGTGTGTTTCCTCCCTCCATCCTGTGCTAATCCAGTGAGGAAACTAGGACTCAGAGGTTCCCTGAGGATTTGTTTTTTTTTTAGAACCACATAGTTTATCAGAGTCGGCATGCCGCTAAGTATCTGGTATGCCTCATCCTGTGTGTTCGTGTGCGGTGCACAGAAGGGTAGGGATTACTCTGCATGTTACAGAGGAGGAACCTGAGGCTCATGGAGGAAGGTGGCCTCTGCCAGGCCACATCACATGACAGTTGACCCCAAAACCAAGTCTACTGCTTTGTTTCCCTTCTCCCTCAGTCCTTTTTCTCCTTTCTCATGCTTTTTTCCCCTTCCTCCTTCTGTTCCTCCTCATCTTCTTCATCCTCCTCTTCCCCCATTTTACCTTCTCCCCTCTGCTTTGTCTGCTGCCTCTTGAACACCCAAAGTCTGTGACTGTGGCCATCTCCCCTTCCTTGGGTGACTCAGTGACCATCTCTTACGGTCTGTCTCTGCTCCAGGCTCTGCAGGAGGAAATTGCCATCTCCGGCTGCAAGATAAGGCTGAGCTACCTGAGCAGCCGTGCCCCAGGGTACAAGTCAGTCCTGAGGATCAGCCTCACCCACCCTGCCATCCCTTTCAATCTCATGAAGGTCCACCTCATGGTGGCAGTTGAGGGCCGCCTCTTCCGGAAGTGGTTTGCTGCGGCCCCAGAGCTATCCTATTATTTCATCTGGGACAAGACGGACGTCTACAACCAGAAGGTGTTTGGGCTCTCCGAAGCCTTCGGTAAGCCTCCCCGCCTCAGAGGAAGAGTACCTGGGGGAGGGAAATCTTTCCACCTCCCTAGCTACATCTCTCCCCCTTTCTCCTGCCAGATCAAAAATACCTCAAGCTTAATTGGCCTGTAAGACCTCTTAATGGCCTCCTGTGACCTAAAAGAATGAATAGAAAGACCTGACTATGGGAAATCTGACTATTAAAAATGGCTACAAAACCAAATGACCCTCAGAAAACACTGTGGTGGTATGAGGGATGATCTATGCCATAAAGTAGTCTATGGATGTTGCCTGGCCATGCCTCAGCCATCCTGCCTAAATGTACACATTAAAATAGAGGAGCTGAAAATCCAGGCTTCTGTCATTTTTGTGAGGTTCAGGAGCTAAAATACTTCATCCAAAAAGCATTTTAGGCCTCATGATCTTATTTCCTATCAGAGAGTTGTCTCTGTTGCTGTCCTTTTGAGAGACGAAGCAGAAGCTGGATATGGCTTCCCCCATCTCACTGCAGCCTTGGGCTTCCGGGGCCAGCCGGGCCTTCCAGCTTCTGTAGCAGAGCTGGGCCCCGCAAGGGTGCAGAGCTGGATATGAGCAGCCATGACCCCTGCAGGGCGAATGCACCGAGAATTTAACAGTCACAGCCCAGCAAGTCTCTTCTCATCTTGAACCCTCCTCCGGTGCCATTTCCTTCAGTAGCAAAGGCAGAATGAGGGAGCAGAGAAGTAAAGCTGTTTTTAGAAAGAAAGAAAGGGAGAAAAGGAGAGAAAGAAGAAGGAAGGCAAGGTGAGAGGGGAAAGAAATAAGAACTGGTCCCCTGAGCACCTGCTTTGAGCATTCTGCTCCCCTGTACATTCGTATCTCAGTGAAGCCTCACAACCACCTTGTAAGGAATCGTTATTCCTCAATTCTGTGTGAGGAAGCTGAGGCCTAGAGAAGTGAGATGGCTTCCCAAGAACACACAGCTCAGAGCTACCTTTATCCCTGATCTTTGGGTAGGGTGCATCCTTATCCTGATGGCACATTAAAAACAAAGATGCCATCTCTCACTCTTCTTGGTCCTTCTGTAGAACAAATCACATCTATAAGCTGCAGTGTCATAACCTCTACAGGTGAAATGAACATAGTTAGTTCCCACCAGTCCGTTAAAAGGGGGGCAAGGGAGGTCCGCACAATGAAATCTCAGGGCTGAGATCACAGGTGACCAGGAGGAGACACAGTGACTGCTAGCAGGACTCGGTCATGAGGGAAAGGGCGCAGGCACATCGTCCAGCCCACTCCCCTCTTGCTCTAGATGCTCAGTCATGTATTATGGCACCTCCAAGAAACTAAGATTTCTACCGGGGAACCAGAACCAGTGAAATACCAACACAGCAATGCTGAGCCTTAGAACCTTTTTATTTTTCAAGAGAAATTGTACATTATTGTGGAGAGTTAAATGTACTAAGTGCATTTTGTATGGCTGTTTATTTATTCCTCCCTCAAACATGTGGTAGGATGTTGCCCAATGAGAAATAACACCTGCACCCACAGATACTAGAAACAAGTGACATGCCCGACTCTCCTCATCGCTTTCCCAAGGTCAATTACAGGAGTTTCACAGCCCTGGGCTCAGGGAGCCTCCCTGTTCAACCTTCATCCCAGGGACCCTCTGAGGGGCTTTATGAAACAGAAGACTCCAGGGTGTTTTCAGGCTTCAAAAACTCAAAGCAGCTTCCAGCTTTAAAAGTACTCCATGTGTTCATTATAAATGCATGTGGATTTTTTTCTTTATAAAAGCAATCTTATGTTCATTCATAAAAATTTGAGAAAAAGACAAAAGTAAAAAAAAAAAGGCATGTGATCCTATAAACAAATACAACTATTTGCTAATATTTTAATTTCCTTGCTTTTTTCATATGGAAGTTTGGGGATTTTTTTGTGTGTTTTGTTTTACTTAGCACAGCTAAATTACTGAAGATAACCAGTCTTTTTAACTGAGTATTAGTGCATAAACCTTCACAACCGTAATTTCCAGCGGCTGTGTAATATTCCTGGATAGGATATGGTTAGGTTTACTTAACCTCTCATCTTTTTGAACCTTTAGATTAATTCTCATTTCCCACTATTATAAGTAATGCTATAGTGAAGACTTTTGTGCATAAAATGCTTCGTGTATTAAAGATTACTTCCCTGAAATTGATTCACCTGGACTCTTTTAAAGTATTCAGTGCGTTTGTTTAACTTTTCACAATAATGTTCAATTGTTCTTCAAAACAAAAAGTTTTGAGGCTCAGCATAGCTGTATTGGTGGAAATATGATCCTTTCTTCCTCTTCTACAAAAGACAAGGAGAAAGCCTCACTCGCAGCAGGCCGAAGAAGAGGCTTTGTTCATCTGTGCATTTTGTTCCTCTTGCTCCGGACAGTTTCCGTAGGTTACGAGTACGAGTCCTGCCCAGATCTCATTCTGTGGGAAAAAAGGACAGCGGTGCTGCAGGGGTATGAAATTGACGCCTCCAAGCTCGGAGGCTGGAGCCTGGACAAACATCACGCCCTCAACATCCAAAGTGGTGAGTGGAATAAGGGAATTCCTTCAGCCAGGCTGGGGTGGGACCTCGTGTCCTATCTGCTGATCCTCCAGACAAAAAATGCACACTTTGAATAAGGTGGTCTTCTATGTCAGAAGGCTGTCAACAAATACTGCTTGAGTATATGCCCTGAACCCATCACCACGCTAGACACTGGGGATGCAGAAGTGAGAGGCCTCAAGACTTTACGTGGTGAGATAAATTCTCACCAGGCAATTTCAGTACTGTGCCACGGGCCGTGTCATCCCAGAGAAAGATGCAAGACACCACAGATGCATGAGAGGCACCTTGCTCAGTGTCGTGGCTCATCGAGGCAGCCCTGGGAGCAGAAGGATCTCAGAGGTGCTACAGGATCAGCCCTGTGTACCAAGGAAGGGGGTCATTCTAACTGAGAGCACAGTACATGTCAAAGTGCTGAAGCCAGGATGCAGAGTAGTTGGAGAGACAGTCCATCTCGATTTTAGTGAAGTGAGATGGAGAGAATCGTGGCCAAAGCTGGGACTTGAGCTGCTGGAGCCCAGGGTGAGTAGATTAGGACTTGGGACTGCATCCAGAGTTCCCTGAGAGCTTTAAAGCATGCAGCATCATGGTCACCTCTGTACTTTAGATAATTCCATCTGACGGTGCTCCAGCATGGGGCAACTAAAAGTGATAATGATGTCACATGTCTCCTGCCTCACCTAAAAGTGCACTGAATGCCTGTTAAAGATTTTTAAATAGCTAATGCAGTCTTTAAAATAAGAACCCAGAAAATGGAATCACCAGGTATTATGCTAAATTAGAAAACCATAAAATCTCAAACTGCATGGTACTGGCTCAGAAACAAGTGACTAGATTCCATGGGGCACAGCAAGGAGTTTAGGAACTGACCTGTGAACATTATTTAAAACCAAGTGTGTCCCTGGGTGTCAGAAAAGACAAATTACAGAATTGCAAACAGGGTAGAGATGGTTTCTTGCTCACCTGCAAGGCTGGTGGCTACAAGATCAGAAGCCAGGTTGTTCCTCTCTCCTTGTTGCACTCAGTCTTCTTCACTCCAAGGTCCTAGTCCCAGGGGACCACTTTGGCCCTAACCTTTAGTGGCTCTATCCACTTTCCAACCTGCAGGAAGGAGGAAAAGGACGAGCAAGCCCCTCCTATTATACGGCCCTTGCCCTGCGCAGCTGCCACACCACTGCAACTTATGTAGCATTGGCCAAACTTAGTCTCAAATGGAGCTATCCCTGGAGGTGTAGGAGTGGAGGGTGGGACTGTCGGCTGTTCCAGATTGTCATGTACCAGCTAGATGTCAGGAGTTCTGTAGCTACAGGTGAAGGAAAGAGTGTGTGGGAGAGGTATCAGTGGATAACCGGGAGTTTCTGTCACATATCGTGTATAAATAGGAACTTGGTATGGTAGATGTAGCATCACATTTCAGTGGAGAGGGTGGGTTCTTTAGAAATTGACACTGGAAATGGTTGGCTCAATATGTGGACAAAAAATTACATTAAACTCCCACTTCATGCCATATACAAAATAAATTTATTTTATAAACATCTAACTGTAAAAGACAGCAATTCAAAATTAATGGAAGAAAATGTCGAAGAATAGCCTTTAAAATCTCAGGAAAGGATGTCGGAAAACCTAAAAAAGTACAAAATTTAAAGTGGAATTGATTAGACTACATAAAACATTAAAGAAATTCATTCAGTGAAGGACAACTTTCGCAAAGCTAAAAGGTGACAGGTGGCAGGAAGATTTTTATGATCTGTAACATCCAAGACCCACTCAGACTTCAGTACGGGAGGCAGGAGGCAGGGCCCAACTAGGAGGCTGTAGCAATTTCAGACAGGAAAGAATGATCTGGAATGAAGAGAAACAGCAGAAATGTGAAGGAAACTCACAAGTCATTGAGGTCAGTCATCCCATTTTTTTGCTGGGAAACTGAGGCTATAGGGCGGTAAAAGCAGAAGAGAGATCTCTGCAAGATCTGAGATCAACCCTTTAGTAGCGAAACCAGGCACAACCCGTCTCATGGCTCCACCTCAGAGAGCAGAGACTGTGAGTTCCATTTGTTCCTCTCTGTAAACATTTGTTGGTATCTACTCTGTGTCAAATTCTGCGGCAGGCTCTGGGAATAAAAAAAGGAAAGAGAGATAATGTCCGTACTTGAAATGGCATCCATCAAAGAGGAGAAAAGCAAGCAGAATAGAGAATCCACACTGTCCTGGAGATGTGGACAGGCCACGTGCAAAACATGCAGCCTATTTGAGAGGAAGGTGGCTCAATGGTCAAGTGCTGGACTCTGGGGCTCTCCTTGTCTCATCTCTATGCCCTGATCAAGCTGCCTGGTCTGTGCCATCTGTTACAAGAATGGTAATGAAAGTGCCATGTTCTAGGATTTAGGTGAGAAGTCAGTCAGTAGAACAGTGTGACCTGCGGAGGTCACGGGAGGCATGAGGCACAGCCTGTGGAGATGAGTCTGGAAGTGGTTGGTGGAGACCTCTCACGCTTTGCAAAATCACAGTGACTGTGGTGACCACAAGAAGAGGGGCCTCTTCCCGCTCCCTCAGTAATTCTCTCTCCTTCTCCCAGGCATCCTACACAAAGGGAACGGGGAGAACCAGTTTGTGTCTCAGCAGCCACCTGTCATTGGCAGCATTATGGGCAATGGGCGCCGAAGAAGCATCTCTTGCCCCAGCTGCAATGGCCTCGCTGATGG
Source organism: Hystrix cristata (assembly GCA_004026905.1). Taxonomy (NCBI): domain Eukaryota; kingdom Metazoa; phylum Chordata; class Mammalia; order Rodentia; family Hystricidae; genus Hystrix; species Hystrix cristata. The sequence goes on along the minus strand of PVJO010003683.1, from coordinate 32,803 downwards.
TAACAAGCTCCTGGCCCCTGTGGCCCTCACTTGTGGCTCTGATGGAAGCCTCTATGTGGGTGACTTTAACTACATCCGCAGAATCTTCCCCTCAGGAAATGTCACCAACATCCTGGAGCTGAGGTATGTAACGCAGCGTTTCTCCTGTTTCCTGGTGTGATCCCCTTGCTATCGAAGGGCCAGAGAAGTGGGACAGGAGGGAGCTTGGCCTGTTAGAGTCTGGAACGCTTCATTTCCCAGCCACGCTGGGGACAGGGAGGTATCCTTGGCACCAGGTGATGTGAAAGGCTAGTGGCAGCTGAGAGTTAGACTCCCTGGAGCCATTTAATCTTCTTTTTGCTTCCTAGCACTAAGCAGACACATGAGTCTTTTTATATGAACAGGAATGGCATAGTGGGCGGGGGCCCCATGTCAGTCACCAAGTTTGGTCCTGTCATTTAACACTCATCAGAGTCAGAAGCAGTTCCCTTTGACTTTGTGATACTGAGCTGAAGCCCACAGGCCGACCCAGGCAGTGCTACTCTGCTCCCTGGCTGCTGCAGAACCCGCTGGGCCAGCCTTTGCCCCTCCCGACCAGGAGTGATGGAGCAGTCACACTTACAGCTCAAAGAAGGGCTCAGTATTTTTCTCTGTGTTTCCCTGAACCAGATCTTTTCAGAACCAAAGAACTGGCATAGGGTGGGTAGTCTCTGGGGGAAATGGAGAAGCTGTGTTTTAAAGACAGCAGAGTCTCTACTCTCTTTCAAGAAAGAGTGCATCAAGTTCCCTCGAGACCGTTTTAGGGAATGGGACCCACCTGTCTCCTGGCTGGGAGGGTCTATGTGAGCAGGCTCTTGAGCTGGAGAACCTTCATCCAAAGTAGGTGGGGAAAAAGTTACCTCCTACTCTTTGCCGAGTGTAACAGTTCTGTGAGGTGTTTATCATTATCTCCCTTTGATAGATGAGAAAAAGGAGGCGTGGGGAATTTAGAGCTGTTCAAAGTCCAGCTGGTAGAATGGTGGACCTAAATCCAGAAGGCCATTCTGCAGCTGTGGCTCACCCAAGAATTGTCACCTTTCTAATGCCTTGTAAAGTTGTACTCTGCTGAAAGAATCTGATTCTGCCGTGTTCATGTGACAGGAGGGCAAGGCTTGCTGGCTGCCGCACAGCCATCATGCCTCACAGCTCCAGAAGTGGGGGTGTCCCCGCCCTCCACACGCGCACACCAGACAGATGAGGGAAGCTCACGCACTGTGTGCTTGTAGGAAATCATGTATCAGGCCAAGTGAGACGTGGGCCACCCGTGAAATATTCTCTGCCTGTCTTCCCTCTGCTGTGGGCTTGACTGGCATAGGCATCCACCAACCCTTGAGTACATTTGTTTTGTTCTTCTGTGACTGTGTACTACAGTACAAAGAGCCATGGACCAGGGAGGGGCTCAGCGCACCTTGGCAGAGAAGCCGTACAACTTTAGACAAAACAGTTAACCTGTTTTGTCCTCCATTTCCACATATTTCAGATAAGATACCCCATATTCCCACAGTTGTTGGGGGTACATGTAAGATAATGAGTAAGGAAGGGAAGAGTAAATGAAATTTGGAAAGCAAATTCAATTAATATGTTATCACTTTGATATCTTTCCTTCAGACTTTTCCCCTACGCCTGTTGCTCTAGTTCTGCCCTCCATTCTAATTATAGTACATCTCTACTTCGGTCTCCTCTTCTGAGCAGGCTCGTTTCGGCTCCCCGTGCTGTGATAACGTTGTGCAGGGAAGCGTGCATGCAGAGATGCGGAGCAGCGAGCCTCCCCATCTCCGGGTATTGTCTGTGGGGGAGAGTTCCAGTCCCTGTCTCAGCCCTTGTTAAAGCAGCACAACGTGTCGCGCTAGTCTTCCTCCCCTAAATCAGCAGTGGAGGTGCAGGTGGAACCATGGCTCTCTGTGACGCGTAGCTTCTTGTAAGTGAACTCACTGACAAGAAATATCCAATCTAAGATATATCAGTGTCATAGCTGCTAAGTCTTTATTTGTTACAGTATTGTACAGTACCATTGCTGTCAAGTTTTCAGGCTGCTAATAATGCTTCTAACCCTGCTGCTAACACCTCATTCTTTCTTCTATTCCCTGCTCTCCTGTCTTCTGTCAGAAATAAAGATTTCAGACATAGGTAAGCCAACCAGTGGAGAATTTGCTGTCTCTCCCCTGCCTTGTTGCATGTTGTATGGTAAGCTGCACGTGTCAATTCCAGGTGCCAAGATGGCAAAGGAGCCCTGGGTGATTGGAAGCGATTGGAGATAATCAGTTACAATGAGAGGAAGTCATTAATAATGGGGAGCAGGCAGGGAAAGCCCAAACTCCTTGAATCTGGAATAAAGCCGGGCAGTTACCCTGTGGTCTATGGACATGACAGGGTGAAATAATAAAGAAAGAATTTAATGCTACAGTCTGCTTAATCCTTGGAATAAATGAGAACATCATCCAGACTGTGCTGAGTGACTTTGATAGTCATGATGGGAAGTCCTGAGAATATCTCATTCAGGTCAAGAATCTGAAAGCACACCTATTCCACATTTGCATGTCTCTAGCATTCCAAGTACTGTGACTTTGGGATGCCAGGGAATTCCCCACCCCAAAGGTTTGCCAATAAGGTCAGAGCAAGACACAGGGACTTCCTGCAGAGGACAATCCTTCAGTGGAACTTCGTCACAGAAAAGATTTGTCACATGGCCTCACAGTGACACTGCAGCTATCAGGAAAGGGTCTAGTCAGATACACCAAGAGAAGCGACACCTGTAATTTTGACATTCTTCTGACCCCTGGGTAGCAGACTGCTGACCCTGCGTACACTGGGGTGATTTTAAAATTGACCATGGGCAGTCAGAGGTGTGATGTGCATGGACACAGAGGTGGCTTAAAGCAAAGTGGCACACGGAGTGGTAGTAAGTAGAGATAAATGAGTCGGATAGACCTTAAAGCCAATAATTATTGAATTTCTGTATAAGCAGGTATATCATTTATGTAATAATCATATCTATTATTTGAGGATAATAATTAGCATAAATAGAATATAAAGTATGTAGCAGAGAGAGTTCTGCAATTTACATTCATTGTAGCATTGCCTCAAACCATTCTCCGAGGTAGGTGCCCATGATGGCATCCAATTTACAGATGGGAACACTGAAGCTCCCTGATTGAATGGCTGTGAAAGGATTCTCTCATCTCTCAGAGTTTTCATTTCTAACTTGAGGTTGTTAAAATCTGCATTGGGGAAAAAAAATCTCCATTGGAGGATTGTTATAAGGATCACCAAGGGGATTTGTAAAGTGTTCAGCATTTTCAGGTACAAAGAAGAGTTCCAGAAATGGTTTCTGTAGTACTAATAATGACAATAGCATATTATTATTATTTGTTATCATAATCATTATATGATAATGATTGTGTGCCTTTATTTCTCCCAAAAGAAAGGAATTGAATCTTCTTACACTGAAAGACACATGTATTAAACAGAAATTGGGATCAAAAGTATAAAAAAGGAACCACATCTGTGATTGTACCTCAAATTAGACTCTGGGCTTCACTGCAGCCAAAGAGAATAAATAGCAAAACATAATTGCTTTCATGGTTTGCATTGTCAGAAATGGAAAGTATGCTCACTTCTCAGAGAGGGAGTATTTTTTCCTCACACTGAAACCTCCGCCAGTCAGTGATTTGCATGGATGATCCTAAACTATGTATTGGTGTGGAACCTCAACTTCAGTTCTGCAGCAAATGCACAGAAGTGCATTTCACATAAAGAACTTGGGTTAAAGTCTGGCATTTAACACTGAAACATTCAGTCAGTAGTAGTAGCTGCCTGGGACACAGCTGTGATACAGGCCAGAGCAGCTGGGAAGAGTCTTGGGCCATGTGGCCTTGGGTTAGTCACCCAGTTTTTCTGGTTTCCAGTCTTATCATCTATAAATTGAAAGAGGTAAGACTGGGTATATTTCGGGTATATTTTGATTCTGATTTTCAGTGACCTTTTGATATATCCATGGTATGATTTTAAAACTGGGCTCCTGCCCTCTCTCAATTTATTGTCTCAGGTGCTAAAAACTGTCTCTAAAGTGAACTGAAGCAGGAGGGAAAGGGGGAATCACTTTCTGCCTTCCAGTTTTCTAAAGATGATCAGGAGACAGAAACCCTGGGTTCAAGCTGTGATTTTAACTGGCACCTGCACGTTAGCAAATCCCTTCCTCTCTCTGGGCCTCAATGTCCACCTTCAGTCATTACCAAGGTAGATTAAAGAAGTTCTAGAACTGTGTCCTCTGTATCCATTTGCTGTTTCTCCTATTCCCTGCGATGGCGTTGGGATGGCCTTATCCTGCATGTGCATGTGTTATGCCTGGGCAGGCTATTCTCTGCCTATAGCTTTCTCAGCCTCAGTGCTGTGGTGAGCATATCTAGTATAGTAGAGAGGCCTGTGGTCCTTTGGGCATCTTCTGTAGACCCTTCAGGGAGCGAGAAATCTCTTCCCTAGGATTAAGGATGAATGTCTGAAACCTGTTCTCAGAAATACACTTGAACTCAAGTATTCCTGAAACCTAGCTCCACATATTACATTAACAGAGCCCTTAACTGCAGGGCTGAGGACACTATTATATTCTCTCTACTTAGCTTTTTCATTATGTACTAACATAAATAGTCAAGGTAACTAGCTTTGCTTTAAAAACTACCATTTATTGGGCATTTTATTTTTTTAATGGAACAGGCTCTATGTGAAGAGATTTGCTTTCTTCATGCAGTTTCTGTTACCAGAATAACCATTTGAAGTGAATATGATCATCTCCATTTCTCAGATAACAAACTGAGGTTCAGAGTAACTGAGTAATTTGCCCGAGCTCACTTAATCAAACATGTAGGTGTAGCTCTTCCCACCAGTTCTTGTAGCTCTTCCCACCAGTTCTGAGATCAGGTTCTTCCAGGGCTGCTGTCTGGTGTGGCTGAAGCATGCTGCTTTGAACAAAGCAGACCTTAGTCTGGGGAGCAAAAAAGAATTCTCATTCGGAAGTAAGGAATAGATCACTCTTTATCTCAAAATACTCCTGGCCTCCTGCCTCCTACTAGAGACTTCCCACAAAGAGGGCCGGGTGAGGCTCAATTTCATATTTAACCTCAGGATGGTACCCTAAAGGCCTCTAAGATTTTATGTCACATCCAAAAGGACCAAAGTTATGTTTGAAGAGCCAGGAAAGCAAGCCCTCAGGAAATAGGGCTCTGATCAGATTCTGTGTTCAGACCTCCTCATGAGACTCAGAATCAGAATGGGATCAGACATGGTCCTGGGCCCAGAAAGGTTCCCTGTCCACAGAACCAGGCAGAGTCTCAGCTGCAGACCATCTTCCATCACATGCCCCAAAGGTATTTCTGGTTTGCAGAGTATTCTGAAGCCTTGCTAGTCAAAGTATAAGCAAGCAGCATTGGCATTCTCTGGGAACTAATCAGAAATGCAGACTTTGAAGTTCTGCACCCCAGAACTACTAACCTTAAATTGGTCTTCAAGAAAATCTCCTAAGTGGTTCATATGCACACTAAAGTTTGAAAACCACTGCATTAAGGCCACAGTTTACAGGTCTAGCTGTACCTCAGAGACACCTGGAAAGCTCTCAAAGGTGGATGTGTACGTTTTCTTCAGGCTTTCTGGGTGATTCTGATGTCTAGAACCATCAGTCTCAGAGCACTAGTAGTAGGTGTTTTCTATGTACCCCTCAGACAGGGAAACAGATTGTAATGTGGCTCCCAGTGCCAGGTGGCATGAGGAAGAAATGAGTTGAAGAATGCCCAAAAAGTGCCACAAACTTGAAAAGGCTCTTGATAATTTCGTTGGATCCTAATGACAAGCCTGGCACCAAAACAGAGCAGGGACTTAGTTATTTGATGGCTGAGGGACCTACAACTGAAAAAATTCAGGTGACTTGCCCCACTTAGAACCTATACCTTCTAAATTCCGAATTAGTGTTCTTTCCCCTATGCTTAACTGTTCACCAGACCTCAAATTTGTCCTTAAGCACAAAAGAGGTGGCCACAGCTCTTACAGATTCTAGGAAAATCCTGCCAGTGCCACCCTCTCCTGGAACTCACCCAGCTGAGAAACTCCACAAGTGACACTTCTCTGGGGCAGTGCAAAGAGACATAAGCTGCGAACTCAAGGGACTGATCTAAGTGGACAGGGCCCGCACCATATTCCCTCTGGGACCGTTTTCTGCCTATGTGGATAGCAGCAGTTTATCATGAGTAATGTGCAAAGAAATGAAATAGTCACCCCATCTCCCAGCTGTCATCAGGAAAGCTGAACAGTCAGGCCCCTCAGCACTGCAGGACAGGATCTAAGGTCACTGCATTTAATTTTGCCGGAATCAGTATCATCTAGGAAGAGTAAATCTGTGTTACATTATAGAATAAGTCATGGGGGACATTTCAAGATAAACAAAACATCTGTGCTGGTACCTCCATGCTCAAACGAGAAGTAAAAGGAAAACTAAGTAATCTGAATATGCATACCACCTAAATAAACTGAAAATAAAGGTCCCATCTGTATTAGTCACCTTTCTGTTTCTGGAACAAAATACCTGACATACACAACTTACAGAAGGAAAGGTTTACTTTGGCTCACAGTTTTTCAGAGGTCCATGGCAGGCTGGCTTAAAGGGAGAAGTGCCACAGTTTATTTAGGTGGCAAGGCAGAGGAAGGCTGTTAGCCTCAGGCAACCAGAAGGAGAGACAGCAAGGAAGAGCCGGAGAGGGGGAGAGGCTGGAGATAGGACATACCCTCCAAGGACATATCCACGGTGACCTGCTTCCTCCAACAATGGCCTCCCTCCTATAACAGACCATTCAGCTATGAACTCACCAATGGACAAGCGCCTCATAATCCAGTTGTCCCTCAAGGCCCCGCCTCTGAACATTACTGTGTTAGGGATAAAGTCGTCACTCCATGAGTCCTTGAGGAATAATTCATATTTAAAGCGTAACACCATCTATTTAAACCAAGTAGACACTCTGACTGGCTACACAGCACCAAACTGAACACTGGAAGTATAGTAATGAATAAAATCCGGTCTCTTTCCTTCAAGTACTAGTGGATCTGGGAGACAGACATATAAATAAATAGCCATAGAATTACATAAAATGTCCTGTAATCCAGACACAAAACAGTAAGGATCTCAGTGTACAGAAAAGAAAGGGGGGGAGGGGCTTGCCAGAAAAGGATCCTTTTGGGAAGACAACTGCAAGAATAACTAGGAAGGAGAAGGGGACAGAGCAGGAACCAGGTGCAAACAGTCCTGAAGCACACTGAGGGGTGTGTTGTAGGTGTTGGTGGAGAACGGTGTATCTGGAGAGAGGGGCCAGGAAGATGGGGCAGCCTGTGAAGAGCCTGGAGTGCTGAGGGCCCTGTCCTTCCTCTGTAAGGCCAGGAACGTCCTGGAAGGGAAAGTGTGGAGAAGGCATGTTGATGTCTGAGTTAGATCAGGAAGAATGACCTGAAGATGACCCAAGCTACAGACAGAGACCCGGCCTTGGTGTCAGAGGAGGCAATGGGGTCAGGAGTACTGGGGCTAGAGAAAAAGCATCAGGGAGAAAATCATATTGTGTTTACTAAATTCAGAAAGAGAAAACAAAGGAAGGAAAACCTTGGTTCTGGATTCCTGGTTGTGTTAGCAGTGGCCAGGCCCCAAGGACACTATCCAAAACTAGATGAGCAGGCAGGGCCAGATTAAGAACCTCAAGAACCTGGACCCCCAAAAGATTATGGCACACCAGCCTTCATACATAATTCAAAATCTCCCGTCTCCAAAACAAAATTTTGTTTTTCAAAAGGACCCAAAACCTATATACCTGATAAGTGTAGAACAGTGCCCTTCTGGACTTTTCTGGTTCTCTTGCCAGCCTCGTTGGCCTTCCAGGCCTGCTCAGGCTTCTAGACACTCAGAAGGAGCCACCAGTGCTGGTGAGGGCCCAGTGAATGGTCAGGCCACACACAGGAACTGAAAATTAGCTCCCCAGGAATGGTGAGTCCAACATCAGTGTGCCCTAGACTTGGAAGAAATCGTATAGCAGGATCATGGGATGGTGAGATTCAGGCTTAACAAGTGATACCTACCTGTAGACATCTCCAAATGCAAATTCAGACCAATCTCTACTAATTAAAATAGAAATTATGATTGCCAAGCACCTTCTGTATGCCTTGCACTATACTAAATATTTGACATTTGCAAGTCCCTATGATTTTCCCAATACACCCATGGAGTAACTGTTAACATTTCCATTTTGCAGTTGAAGAAAACTTGGAGTTCAGGGAGCCAGGTAACCTGCCTGAGTTTCAGAAGCAGCAAATTTTAGAGCTAGACTTGGAACCCAGATCAGTCACGTGTGTTTCCCACTCTGGCCAGGGGCCGTGCCTTGACCCCTTAATGCTTCTGTAGTCTTAACTTCTTTTTCCTTTGACCTGAGCCCAGTCTTTGTAACTGTTTTCCAGAAACAGGCCCTCATCAGCCCTGCTCCCCTATTCTGACTCTTTTTCCTTGGGTTTTACTACAAATTATAAACTAATCTTGCAATTCATTTATATCTGGCTGCATGAGAGAGATTCCCGGGCTCCTAATAAGTACAACATAAGTATCGGCAGGAGACAGTGTTAACACTGAACAGGAGTCAGAGCTGCTATTGTCTTATCTCTCAGTCCCAAGACAGGGGTGGGAATTGCTGTAAAACTCCTGTGGAGAAGGGTTTACATCTTTGACCCTTTGGATTGTTGTTTAAAGTCAAGGGCCTCCATGTTTCTCCTTTGAGTTGACAAGCTGCCTATTGCAAGCCTCACTGATAATCTTTTTTTTTAAATTTTTATTTTTACCAAGAACATGTATTGGTACATTGTATACATAATGATCATAATCAACATGGTTATTTTGTACCTGTACATGATGTATCTTGGTTCCTCCCTTCCCCTCCCTTCCATTCACCCACCCCCCTCTATTTGCAACAAGTTTATTTACATTTTTCCATTTTTTTCACCTTTCATCTTATTTTTCTTTTAGATAATCTTTTTAAGAAAACATGAAATAAAATGGGCAGTCATCAGCAAAAGGTTTTTGTGTTAGCAGTTAGGTGGGAGGGATAATTAGTGCAAGCCCTAAGGTCAGAAAATTGGGGAGTCATCATCCAAAGTAGAAATATCATCCCTGAAAGACTCTTTTGCTTGGATTCAAAGGCCAAGAATTCAAGTTATAGGTGTCTAGCTACCTGATAGGAGAGAAGAAAGTGCTTACCACTGGCCATGTCTTTGTTTTCTAGTCACAGTCCAGCACATAAATACTACTTGACCACAGACCCCATGAGCGGGGCCGTCTTCCTTTCTGACACCAACAGCCGGCGGGTTTTTAAGATCAAGTCCACCATGGTGGTGAAGGACCTTGTCAAGAACTCAGAAGTGGTGGCAGGGACTGGTGACCAGTGCCTACCCTTTGATGACACTCGCTGCGGGGATGGTGGAAAGGCCACAGAGGCTACACTTACCAATCCCAGGGGTAAGGCCTTGCTTTTTAAACACTACCAATAACAGTTTGGGAGTATTTTCCATTTCAAAAAAAAAAAAAAACAAACAAGAAATATACAAGAAAAGTTAGAATTGTGATAATGCTACCCATCAGAAACATTCCCAGTTAACATTTCCTGTCTTTCCTCCTAGTCTTTTTTCTAAATGTTTGTGTGTATGCAACATTCACTAAAATCAAGCAAACTAGATGAGATCACGTTAAATGAACTGTTTCAGTAACCTGCCATTTTCCCTAAGTGGTATATCCTGAATTCTTCTCCATGACATTAGTCTTCTAATAGCCTTCTCATTTTTAGTGGCTATGTAATATTCCCTCAAATGGATATCCCATCATTCATTTATCAGTGTCTACTGGACATGAATGCTATTTCTCACATTATTGTTGTATAGCATATGTTCATATGCTATACAGTGGATTGACTGGAGGTTTCAATTTTGAGTCCTTTAGAAATTTGAGCCTCTAAATACCCTCAATCAGTGTTTTTCATTCACCTATTCAGCAAGGATTGACTGAATGCACAGAGCTCTGTGGTTGCATAGATAAGTTCACTGTAGTAGAAGATTTAGACATGAATCACTCTAGATGCAAGAAGAAAGAGCTGTGCACGGGGGTTCAGAGAGACTCCTGCACTTTGGAGATTAAGAAGCTTGTTAGACAAGAAGCCATCCTCAGCAACAGACACCCCTCAGGGGAGCAAGACTGTGGTTCAAACCCTGAGGCCAGTGACATGCAGTGTCTAAGCACCAAGGTTCCTCTAAGTAGGACAGGGGAAATAATACCACCACCTGTGTATACCTTCTAGGATTGTTCTGCGGACCAAGATTAATATATTTCATCAATACAGTGTTAAAATGTTGTAGGTAATTATATTATTAAAGAGTGCTAGATTTTAAGGCCTGATTTCAAATCAAAGCAGTTAACTCTCGTTTAGCTGTGCTTTCAAATCCAAGCTTTGTTATCTAGCGGTTGTATGATGTTGGGCAAGTTGCGTAACCTCGCTGGGCCTCATTTTCCTCACCTATGTAACAGGAACAACTGCACGGTTATTGTGCAGATTAACTACTGTAAAGAATATAAAAGCTTAGTACAGTAGTACTAGGCACACAGTGAGCATCACATAAACGGCGACTCCTATTATTTTGTTGTATTGTATTATAATATATTACACCATGTGTCACATCATCATAGCACATTGTCTGATCCACATATCTGAATCAGTCAGGCGGTAACTACGGGGGAAACACTGTGTCATCGATGGTTAAGGCCCCTCCTCATGATGACCGTATAATACCAAGAGAGCAGGGGAAGTGGGAAGAGAGTACCAGGCCAGCAGTTAAGAGACCCTGCATTACGCTTTTTCTCTGCTGCAGTCTGGCTTTAGAACCTCTCTTCTGGGGCCTCAGTTTCCCCATTAATAAGTGAGCAGGTTGGGCTAAATGATCCATGGGGCCCCCTTCAGCTACAACATTCTACCTTTTAGAATTAAGACAGTTTTTATTCAGAGAATTTTTTTCTCCCTAGATGCTTCTCACTTGCTCTGCACACATGTGCATTCCCTGTCCGCACCCCTCACACACACAGTTGGAGTTGCCCACAAGCCTGTAATTACCCCAAGGAGAAATGACAAGGGTGCCACAATATGCAGACACTTTGCAGTAGGGAGGAGAAAAGATGTCCATCTATTTAGCACAACAAAAGGAGAAAAAATGAAGTAATTAATCAGGGGACAGATCACTTCTATTAGCCTGTGCAGCCAACTTTGTAAACAAGAAACCTAATTGTTCATGGAGCGCTCATCAGTCTGAGCAGATGGAAGAGAAAGATGGGGGATAGCCAGGCAGACAAGAAAACTCATGTCTTGGTACTTAAAGAATAAAATTAATTTACATTTGAGTCAGGACCAAGAGAAAGGCTCCCAGCCTGAGGCTGCCTGGTCCTGTCTGTGAAATCCTCTCCAGCTGCCTAGCCTAAGGAGGGGCAAGAAGAGGCAACTGTGCCTCGGTGAGGGCACCACTTAACCCCATGCTGGCCAGAAAGAGATACACGGGCCCCAAGAATAAGGGCCTCAGAACCCACCAAGTGTCAGCCATGTCCTCATAATCCTAATAATGATCAAACACTAAATATTCCAATCAGATGCTATCCTCCCATTTTATCAGTGAGGAAACTGAGACTTGGAAATGAAGTATGTAATTTAGTTGGGCATGATGGCACACACTCATAATCCCAGCACTCTGGGAGGCTGAGGCAGGAGCATTGCAAGTTGGAGTTCTGCCAGGGCAATTTAGTGAGGTTCTGTCTCAAAAATAAAACATAAAGTCTGGGGATGTAGCTCAGTGTGAAGGCCTTGGGTACCACAAATGAGGAGGAGAAGGAGGAGAAGTAAAATAGCTTGCCCAAGAAAACCCAAATAGGGAGCTTCGTAGTGCAAGTGTCTACACCTCAGTGAGCTTGTTAAAACCCCTCTTCCATTGCCTGCCCAGGAGAAAATGAAACAGAGGAAAAGTGACCTGTTTCCCCTTTATCTCACCCCACCCTCTGGGATCTGTCATTTCCCGTGGTGCACCACAAGGACCTCATTCAGTCCTGTGCCTCTCCATCTGGACCAGGCCCTCCTCGGGGTCAAGTCTCACTGTCGCCCCTGAGAGGTTGTGGTTTGGTAAGCTGTGTCTTACTCTTGCGATTCTGGACCTGGGGTGGTAATCATCATCACCCATGGACATCAGTTTGAAAACATGCTTTAGTCCCAGTCCCAGCCAGCCAATGAATAAGAATTTCCAGGAGTGAGGCCAAGCAGGTAGGTGCTGAAAAAACTCTCCATGTGATCCCAATACACAGCATTGGCCAGGGAGGACTGACTTCATGGAATGGTCCTCATGCTTTAGTTTGAATCATGATCACCCAGGGTGCTTGTCCAAAATGTAGACAGACACCCAAATCCATTAGGGATCTTCTGAAGCAGCCACCTAGGGTGCAACGTAGCACAAGCTGCAGGGTGATTCCCACACATGTCCCACACAGACTTAGAGTGGTCCCTCTATTTGACAGCTGAGAAAACAAATGCAGAGATGTCCAGTGACTTGCCCCCAGTCACACAAGCCAGGTCAGAAAGAAACTGAACAGGGTGAGACAGTCTAACCTGTGGAACAGATGATCCTGGGTAATAATCCTGACTCCTCCCTTCAGCGAGCCTTCCTTAGACATGCGATTAAATAATATTCTCTACACAAATCCATAGGACTCTTTTTAGACTCTATGCCCAGAGAAACTAAAATAATATAGAGAAACTTGAAGGATGATTGCCTTGGAAAAAATTATTGTCAGAAAAGGGATCTGCAGAAGTAGGTTAAAAGTTCACAGTGTTGACCACTCCCTCTGCTGCTTCACAAACCCCCATAAATTATGAATCCAGTTTTCATGGGTGGATGAGATGACAGATAAAAATCCCTGGGCACAGCAAATTAGGAGGATCAGAGCCCAGGAGGATCTGAGAACCTGAGTTCTAATCTCTGCTTTGAACCAACTACTCAGACCAAGCCTCCATCTCATCTTTAAAAGGAGGCTGGACAGGGGATTTAGCTCAGTGGTTAGAGAGCTTGCCTAGCCAGCCCAAGCCCCTAAGTTCGATCCCCAGCACCAAAAAAATAAAAGAAAAGGAGGCTGATAGGCTGGGAGTGTAGCTCCATGGGAGAGCTCTTGCCTAACATATGCAAGGTCCTGGGTTCAATCCCCAGCTCCCCAAGGATGTTGGGGGGGGTGGTGGTGGGAGGATCTGATCAGATCACACTGGAGAAGGTCTTTGTCAGGTCACAGGGCTCCAGGTCTTGCGAGTCTTTGTCGTCTCTCATGCTGAGTTCCTGTGTTGGCTTCTCCACCCCAGGCATTACAGTGGACAAGTTCGGGCTGATTTACTTTGTGGATGGCACCATGATCAGACGCATTGATCAGAACGGGATCATCTCTACCCTGCTGGGCTCTAATGATCTCACGTCAGCCCGGCCCCTCAGCTGCGATTCTGTCATGGATATTTCTCAGGTGAGAAGACTCTGTCTGCTAGAGCCCTGGGTCTGTGTTCTCACTCTCATCTGCTGCCCACACAGTCTACTGGCCGTTTATCTTTGCGCTGGACAAAGCTTTAAAGGGCACCCACTTGGTGCAGGGCCTGTGATGAGCACCAAGGGCAGAAAGACAAGGAAGACTCTGCCCCACACGCAGTGTCCTTGAGAGTCCACCGTCAGAGGTAACGAATGTGTGGCCCTAATGGAGGCTCAGGAGTCAGTGAAAAAAATCTGCCCAAGGCTATCAGAGCAGGATGGACAAAGCTTTGCACAGTGTGGATTTGAACTCATAGTCACCTGGACTTCATTTTTGATAACACACACAGGTACTTGTACATTGTCTGTTCTCTCTCTAGAGCCTAAGCTACACGAGAACAGAAATTCCATCTTCTGTCCTCGACTATACCCAGGTTGCCTGGTGCACAGTAGGATAATGGCCCATATTTGTTTATTGCTTGATTCATCGATTGATTGATCAAGTGATTGAATCCTACCTTTGCTACTTTTTAGCTCAGGAACTTCAGTCAGATTTGTGAAATATTTTGAGCTTCATTTCTCATATATGTAAATAGAAATAATTCACATCAGCCTGACAGGATTACCTTGGAAACATGTGCAATAGTGCAGGAACAGTTTCCCACCCCACTCAGCACTTCAGAAATGATGAACAAGCAGAAGTTCACGTGCCCATTTGCACAAGGGAACTAACATTTGTGCCAGGTTTTGAAGGATGAATAGGGATTCAGTGGGTGACAGAAAAGAAAAGGAGACATTTCACACAAAGGGTATGATGCGCAAAGGCACAAAGATGCTAATGAACCTGGTACATTCAAAGAACATTGGCAAAGTGAATGCCAAAGTGTGGGGTGCTTGAAGGAGGTGGAAGGAGCGGAAGCAGGAAGTATTCTTTGGGGCTAGCTGGGAAGGGCCTTGCAATACCATGCCAGAGAGTTTGGACATTGGCTGGTAGGAAAGGGCAAACCCAAAAGAGACACAAGCGGCTGGCTATCCAGCATGACGTTAGTACATCCTGCAGTGACTGAGCCAGGACTGTCCTTTATTGCTAAGTCCTTGGCAGGGCCTGGCCTGTGCTGAATCAGTGAATGTCATGTTGCTCACCTTTCCAGGACCTAGGAAATAGGATGCCAGCTGCAGCACTTGTTCACACTCATCATGCCTGCCTCTGTTACTGACATTCATGGCCAAGCTCCTTCCCCAGAGCTTCACGGCTCTGCTGGCACCCATGTCACAGCTCCCATGTCACAGCACCCATGTCATGTCCCTCTTGGGCACTGCTATGGTTTGTTTCCCTGTGCACCAGCTACTGTGACCGCTGCACCCCAGAGTGAAATCTGTTCTCTGCCGCTCATCTTTGCAGTTTGGCAGGCTTCCCCTTGCTGGCTCCAGAGTCTCCCTCTCCAGTCTGGGAGCAAGCTGGAGTTAGTCTTCAGAAAGCCCCCACAGCCCTCTTTTCTCTACATGGCCCTCAACCAGCTAGCACAAGCTGCTAAACATTTTCATCCACATCCAAGCAGCCAGATCAAAAGCTTGGACGAAACTGGTGTATATGGGAGGGGAGGAAAACAAAAACCACTCTTAGATTCCAAAATCCCATCCTGAAATCTCTATATCCCTGGTCCTTATTGCCTTCATCTAGATCTAAGTATGAGATTTTTTTTTTTTAACCAAACTCCCAAAGCAGGCAATTCAATGGTTAGGTTCATTGTTGACCCTATGAGGCAATTTGATTCTGTTCTCATCCAATTTGGTTTGCAACCAGAATCATGGAATTAAGTTCATGAACTAAGGTACCACTATATAATACACACAAACACACACACACACACACACACACACACACACACACGGGTAAGAGATACCGGCTTTCATTCCCAAAGCTTCCTCTTTTACCAACACCCAGGTACTTTGCTGTCCCATGCGGACCAGGGAGGAAAGCCAGAGAGAAAACAGCTAGGAGGCCAGAGCTCAAAGGTGAGAACCAACGAATTTGAACCAGCTCCTCTGGGAAGAGACAATGATCAGGCCCCAAATGAGATTGGAGGAGGCATCAATAGGAAAGAACAGAAGATGTAGTAACTGTTTTTAAAAAACTCAGAAGTTGGGGCTGGGGATTTAGCTCAGTGATTAGAGTGCTTGCCTTGCAAGCACAAGGCCCTGAGTTCGATCCCCGGCACCACAAAAAAAAAAAAAAAAACCCTCAGAAGTTCTGGCCTCAAGAGGCAGAACGTAACTAACTCGCTATGTGCCAGGCACTGCATTAAAAATGGGAATACAAAGATGAGTGCGACTGGTACTGTCTTCTTTAGCTGTCATAATAATCCCATGGGGTAGATATTAGAGATAATACGCTGAGGCTTGGTAAAAGAAAAATGCACTTATAAAAGCAAAGACTTTTGCTAGGTTCCATCAGGGATGCAGAAATGAATTTTTTAATGTACGTAATTGCCTAGAATAGTAACTGGCACCTAGTAACAGGATGTAAATATTAGTTCCCTTAAAATCTACAAAGATCTTCCTTATTTCATCTTTACAACTATGCTATGTAGTAGTTATCACCATCCTTTTACATTTAGGGAAAGAAGTCCAGTGTTAAAGAAACTTGAATACAATGATACTTCTAGTGACCGTGGCACTGCAATGGGAAGCAAGTTTTCCTGACCCCCCTCCCACACCATTCATTTACATGACAGTGCGTTTCTGCAAGCGTCACTGTGCAACAAGACCTCCAGCTCAGAGCCCTTAATGAAGGCACTGAGTGCTGAGGGGGACACAGGCATGGAGCTCCCCTCCTGCTAGGACCTTGAGCCTGGGAGTTGCAGGACCTCAGAGTTATAAGGCCTCATCTCTCCATTTTGGTGATGGGAAATGAAGCCAGACAGGATCATCACTAAAAGGAGGTGAAGCAAGAGAAGCTTGGCGTTGCTGTGGTCCAGAAGGATCGTGCGGGCTGCATGACGAGCCAGTAGCAGCTCTGACGGCAGCACCCTTCCCCTCTCCCAGGCACCTCTGTGCACACGGGCACAAGGCCAGAGAGCAGGAACCACTTGCTGTTCCTTTCTTCTGCTTCCCCCTCTTCTCTCCCTCCACCCACTCATCAGGGCCCCATCTTTTCATCATAATGACAGGCAGAAAGGTCTCTGCAAGCAGGTCCCCAAGGTGCCTCAGGACCAGAGGGCATAAAATATTTAGCAGCCAGTGTTGACAAGAAATGGGTTTTAAGAAATTGAAAATTCTCCTGTCACTTTAGAGCAAACTGTGTTCTTGATGCAGCTGAAAACTGGCACAAGTGTGCTCCAGAGACCACTGGGGAGTGAGAGCAGCAGGGCGAGCTGCAGCTCCAGAGTGTCTGCAGCTCCCTTGTTCTGTGCAGACAGACAGACAGACAGACAGATGGGAATGGGGGATGAGGAGACAAAAGAGCTTTAGGGTGCGGGACCTCAGGACTGACTGACCTGAAGAACTGAGAATGGCCCTGAGCTAAGGGAATGGATGGAAATGGTCTCATCACCTATGTATATAACTCATTGAGCTGCTTCTTACATCGGTAAATGACCACATATGAACTGCAGAAAATTTCTGAAGTTTCAAATCACAAAGAAGAATATTAAAATCACTTTGAGGGCTGGGGATTTAGCTCACTGGTTAGAATGCAAGCACAAGGCTGAGTTCGATCCCCAGCACCCAAAAAAGCAAAAAAAAAAAATCACTTTGATTCTAGTATGATTAAAATTTGGTATATGTCCCTCAAGTTTTTATTCTCCTCTCTACCCATAATCTACCTTATTGTTTTATTTTTCCCTTAATTGGCATCACCCTGCGCTTACAGTTCTAAAACCTGTTCTTTCTATATAACACAAAGCAGACATTTCCCCATGTCATTGTATATCTATCTGAGCATCACCTTTAAGGATTGTTCATAACATTCTAATTTATGGGTGAACTCAATGTGCTATAATTTATTTACCCAACTCTGAGTTGTTGGGTGTTTGAGTTGACCCCAGCTTTTCACCATTGTTAACAATGACTGTAATGAATACACTCACAGAAAATGGTATATAAAAGCAAATACCTGTAAGAGAAACTTCTTATCTAAAGATACATACTCGTTTGAGTAAACTCCAAATGGGACTAAATGTCAAAGGTTTGAAGGGTCTCAGGATCCCTAAGGTGAGGAGTCTTTAGACAGCTCTGAAAAATCAGCAGGAGGAAGGCACTAGCAGACTGGCTGGACTTGGGGACACAACTGACAAAGGGCTTCCCTTAGTATCCAGCATCTCCCAATATGAAGCATCTAACAATCCAGGTTCCTTGTCCATTGAACAAAACATTCCTTGCCCCAGACCCTGCCAGTTATGATCCCTTGGTGCCCACTTGAAGGCCTACCCTTACCCAAGCCAGTTTTCTGTCCCAGTTCAGAAGAAGCTGTTTGGGCCCAGACCTCACAAACCCTGAGTCCCGTTGCTAACCTCATCATCCCTTCCAGGAGGGCCTGCTCTCTAAGGTCCTACAAACCACTATGTAGAGCAGGGCTTCTTAAACTTCATCGTGCACAGAAATCATGCAGGGGTTTTGCTAAAAGCAGATCCAGATTTGGGAGACATGAGATTTGTCTGCCATTCTGTATTTCTGAACAGCCTCCACACAATGCTGACAATGCTGGTCTGACTCTCATCAGTTAAGGAGCAAGGATCTAGTTGTGATTCCTAACTCCCCCTCAGAATCACCCACAAAGCTTTTGATGCAGCTTGATCCCACGCTCTACCCAGGAATTTCATTTAACTGACCCAGGTGGAATTTGTGCACCAATGTTTTCTCAGATATCTACAGATGATTTGAATGCGGGGCCAGTTTTGAGAATCACTGCTCTAGATCATGTCAGGCGGAGAGGCCATGGTTATTTTGTCTTTACAGTCCCAGTACCTGGCCATGTTACTACATGAAGATTTGGGGAATCATCCTTCATATGTGTGTCATATCAGGCATTCATGAAGAGTCTTTTTAAACCTCCAGATAGCTCCTGCTCCATTCTCCAGACTCTATCTGCCTTCCCTTCCCACCTCCACAGTAGCTGCCATGGTTTGAGCCTCCCGAATGATTGCCATTGCTGTTTCCAGAGGTGACTGTTGAGGCTCAGAGAGGCAAAGTAACTTGCCCAGTGGCATAAGTGGTGGGGCTAGGATCAGAACCCAGGCCTGTCGGTCGCCGGTGTCCTGTCCTCTTGCCTGCTACGTCTTGTTGCTGTTATCCCTTTCTTCCAGTTTTGTCAGCCTGTAGAGACCATCAGATGTCTCATTGGCAGCTATTGCACAGTTTCCCTCGGATCAAGGGCCTGACATTCCATTTTTGATACTAGGATGTGTGAGAGTCAGTCAAGATTTCTAGACACTATTGCAGGTTTTAGTGAGTGTAAGGTAGTGTGGGCATCTTGCCTGTCATTTGAGTGTTGGTGTCTCTATTGTCAGGTTCGCTTGGAGTGGCCCACAGACTTAGCCATCAACCCAATGGACAACTCTCTGTACGTCCTCGATAACAACGTGGTCCTGCAAATCTCTGAGAACCACCAGGTGCGCATTGTCGCAGGAAGGCCCATGCACTGCCAGGTGCCCGGCATTGACCACTTCCTGCTGAGCAAGGTGGCCATCCATGCAACCCTGGAGTCAGCCACCGCTTTGGCTGTGTCGCACAATGGGGTCCTGTATATTGCTGAGACTGATGAGAAAAAGATCAACCGCATCAGGCAAGTCACCACCAGTGGAGAGATCTCATTGGTTGCTGGGGCCCCCAGTGGCTGTGACTGTAAAAATGATGCCAACTGTGACTGTTTCTCTGGAGACGATGGTTATGCCAAGGATGCAAAGCTGAATACCCCCTCTTCCTTGGCTGTGTGCGCCGATGGGGAGCTCTATGTGGCCGATCTTGGGAACATCCGAATTCGCTTTATCCGGAAGAACAAGCCTTTCCTCAACACCCAGAACATGTATGAGCTGTCTTCTCCCATCGACCAGGAGTTGTACCTATTTGATACCAGTGGCAAGCATCTGTACACCCAAAGTCTGCCCACAGGAGACTACCTGTACAACTTCACCTATACTGGGGACGGTGATGTCACACTCATCACAGACAACAACGGCAACATGGTAAACGTCCGCCGAGATTCCACAGGGATGCCCCTCTGGCTGGTGGTCCCCGATGGCCAGATATACTGGGTGACCATGGGCACCAACAGTGCACTCAGAAGTGTGACCACACAAGGACACGAGCTGGCTGTCATGACCTACCATGGCAATTCTGGCCTTCTAGCAACCAAAAGCAATGAAAATGGATGGACAACATTTTACGAGTAAGTATCAAGATAAGACCTTTTGACAGTTGTGTTTTCTTAGACATGTTGTGGGATTTGAGGTAGACTAATGGAATATAAATTCTTGTATTTATTTCATTTTAATTCAGGATTTGGCATGTAAACCATTACCTATAGTATGTTCTATGTGTTCCTATTCCAAATGATTCCTCCTAAGAAGGAAATGGCGTAGTGTAGAAGGCATGAGCTTAGGAGTCAGAGGAGTTGGGCTTCAATCTCAGCTCTATCACAGACTTAATTTCTTGAGACCTCAGTTTCCAAACCTGTAAAATGGATACAGTAGACACCTGCCCAGAATACCATAGGGAGATGATGTAGATGAAAAGTACTTGATAAAGTGCTAACACCTTCGTATGACCACTGTCCAGAAATATGGCTATATGCAAAGGAACATCCATGTGGATGAATTTTCCACATAATCAAAGCTCACATCTTCAAATTCCAAAAATATGTTTTTATGTTCACCATTTTAGATGAATTTAATATGAAATAAATTACAAGTCCCCCTTTTCAAACACATGTTACAGACATATACTGCATAACCTTTCTTTTTATGAGTCAGGAACATTAACATGGAACAACAACAATTGCATATTATGTTGTACTCCGATGTACTTCCAAAAGTGGAGAGACAAGGTCACACAGCCCTTGGCCCCTTCCTGATGTGATTTTAAATGATTCTTTTATTAGCTCCTGTATCTACTGGTATAGTTTTACTGCCTCTTTCCTCTGTGCAGCGCTATGATGTTACTGTTGTCAGTTAGAGTGCAAACCTCAAGTAGCTACTTCCTTCCGCGTCCAGCATAGGGTTGCTCAAGGGGTGCGGTCAGAGAAGTGCAAGTTTAGCTTATTATGATCATAACCAGAGTTAAATACAAAGAAAATATAAAGTCTATAAGACGTTAATGAATGGACCTTGTAACCTCTTTTTCTACTTAGATCTTTGAAAGCTTCTTTTTGAGATCCTACCCATCTTCTAGATGACAAAGACTCCCGAGTACGGCACAGAAGGACAAGTGTGCCGGAGACAGGAGAGGAGCTGGGCTTGTTGCTGCGCTCATTCCCACAACAGGAGATATTATGTGTTTTACGGAAACAGAAACTGAGGCTCTAAGTGGCTCATTTGCCTGCTGTTATACAGCCAGGACACAGCAGGACAGAGAACCATTGGCCAAGTCTGAGGCCAGAGCTCTGCTTCTTCAGTTCTGCCCTCCCCCACCTCCCTACTGAGTTTGTTCCGCCCAAACAAACATGAATCCTCGGACCCTACATTTTTCTCAGACTGGATCAAGCATCAGTTTCTCACAGTCCCAGAGGCTAAAGGAAAAGGATCTGTAATTGATTTTTCAAATATAATTTGCACCCAAAAATGTCACAGCATTTTGTACAAAGTTCACTAGTTAAATTCCTGTCTCCAAACAAGGGCCTTGTTAATTGCAAAGAAAAGACAAAGATCCAGGAAAACAGCAATTATCTTGATTGACTCATTGAAATGGAAATACGCTAAATAATTTAATTTTCCCCATTACCCAATGGAATGGAAATCTCTTATACATTATTTAGCCAATACAGGGGTTTCTTTGTCAGGGCAAGTCTGTGTACTCAATTAGTTCCCAAGGTCACTTGCTTAGATCCCAAACTGAATACTTACACATCACTGCCACCATTACTCTCCACCACCCCTGAAACCTAAAACACTTTCTGCACCTCTGCCAGAAAGGATCCCTTCCCCTCTTTCCTGCATAAAATATGTAGCCATACTCGGTGTTTTATGAAGAAAGAAAAGTTATTCTAATTGCTTTTTTATAAAACCACGTTTGAAATTGCAAAGAATCCATTTTATCACAGTACACAGGATCCTTGTTGACACAAACCTGAAGTGAAACATAAAGGCCCTAAAACAGAAGGAGAAATTCATTTTTTTATATATACTACTGTATGCCAGGCTCCTTCCCATTTAATCTCCACATCACCTACAAGGTGTCAAACTCTTAGCTTGATACACAGATAAATTAGCAAGGGTCTTACAGTCAATCATTAACTCAGATGGTAGGAATTATCATCTACGTCTTTTTGCCTGTGAACACACTAAGACACAGAGAGACTGGGTAACAAGCTTAAAAATCACACAGTGGGTATAGAGCAGAGCTAGAACAAAAGTCTGTGTTCCTCCAGCTGGACTGGCCAGATTCACCTGTGTTCTTCCTAACTCATCCATATGATAGAAATTAAGATAATTTCTATTCTGGCGTAGTCTGAGACAGAACATGGAAAACCATGATTGCTGCTGTTGCTGCTGCTGCTATTATCTCAAGCGATACTGTGGCATTACTATTGATTACAGAAATGTTATTTGGACACAAAAGGTATTATCCACAAGCAGTTAGGAAGTGAGCTAGTCAAAGGAACAAACCGAAGTTTTAACAGAGGTAGAAATCAGAGGTCAGGTGTCAAGTATGAGAGATCAAGGTATGAAGTAGGAAAGAGGCCAGATCCCTGGAGTATCCAAGGTGGGCTGGGAGATGGCATGCCGAGTGGGCAAAAGTGAAGTGGTACACTTAGACGGGAACCAAGCAAGGATGGCAGATACCCATTTTCACTGGACTGCGGGCTATTTAGCTGTGTGACTTAGGGGCAGGCAGGCTAGCTTCCAGACCCAAGGCTCAACCAGCCAGAAGTAATCACTATCCTACCCCATTTCTGGGCCATTCTGATTATCAAAAGACTAAATTAATACTGAAAATAAAACTACTTTGCAAACCAGAGCCTCCTTAGCGCCAAGGTTATGGTGTTATTTATCATGATGGTGTTGCTGAGCAAGGATCTGTACAGGTTTTGCCAATGAACAATTTGCTCTTAGTGAATTGTCTCCCTTTTGCTCCACGAGGCAGCTTAGTGGATTCAATCCCAAATGTTTTAATATTAAAAAAAAAAAATCAGCCTAGGCTTGCTTGTGACATGGGCTATTACTAAAACAAGCTTTAAGTTGACTTTATCGATCCTCTTAACAGATTAAATAATACATCTAACATAAACACACTGCAGAGCAACTTGACTTAAAGAGTTCAAGTTATGGAGATTAAAGGTTATTTTCCTTCCCTTGGGCCACAGATCTGCTGGTAAAAGACCTCTGAGGAGCTAACCATCCAGGCTTGATCCCCAGGAGTGGCATCACTGCTTACAGAGGTTACTCCTGGTTACATAGCGTTTGGTGGCCAAGAAAATGGCCCAATAGCGTGAGCCTGGGTCCCAAACTGACTTGCTGGGTGGGCATGAGCAAGCAGCTTCCCAGAGTTTCCTGGGGTGAAGTGGCTCTGGCTTCCCCCAGTGCCCTGTGACAGCTCCTGTGACAGTGGGGCTCTCACTAATTACTCATTTATCTCTGTTGAATGTGGAGCTTTCTACCTCATAGTTCTCAGTAAATATAAGTGAAATGTGAATTGGGGAGAAAATGGAGATAAAGAAGGAACAAAAAACTGTGCTGTAGTAAGAAGAATACTAGATTTAGATCCCAGCTCCAGCATTATCCATATTCCTGGCAGGAAGTAGACTTCAACCCAAATCGTTCAAATGAAAAGATTTGGCTTTCGGTTTTTGTTTGGGCACGTAAGAGCCAACATGAGCATCATTCCCTACTCTACCATGAAAATGAGCCAGACGAAGGCAAATTCGTGTGTTTTCCTTTAATTCCTTCTGAAGGAACAGACGTAACCAACTGGCCCAAGCCAAGTACGAGCAAACTTGCAGACAGACAGGATGTGAGCTCTAACTTACCTGGGTGGAGACAACCAGACTATAGTAGGAGGAGCCTAGTTAGGGATGTCTGGCATTTTCATGATGGCTAGTGTATCTGACAGGAGAGCGTGCAGTCCTTAGAGGCTCCGGAAACTGGGAAGTCCCCACATCCTCTTCAGAATTTCTCTCTATAAACCTCACCAGGAGTTTTTCCACAGAAGAGAGTGGAAAAGGATTGAAGCATGTATCTCTTGTGGCAGACCTGGGGTAGGAGTGCGGCAGGCACTGAGAGGTGCGGCGGGTACCCAGCTACCTGCCTGCCCACCCAGACCCTCCCACCCAGTCTCCTTAAGAAGCAGAAGCCTTCATCTGCAAAGGAAAGGGCAACTAGCCGTCCCTAGACTGGTGAAAACTCACTCCACTGAATGAGCGAAGAAAGGGGGCAAAACAACTACTGCCAGGAGAGGAGCAAGAATATGTAATGAGCCCAGGACTGCCACTGAGAAGGGGCCGCAGCACTGAAGAGCACAGTCCTGATGCTCAGGGACACAGGTACCTAAGGCTGGGGACTGGTACAGTAGAGACACACAACGGAGAACTGTCCCACCCCACCCCAGCCAGCTAAAGAGCAAAGCAACACGCGGAGCAGAATCGTGTGGGACAAGGATAAAAGGGGGACCAGAACATGCAAAGAGACCCTCTCTGAGAGGCGGCATGGAGGGAGGACCTAAACTGAGGATGGAGTAGACACTGAACCAAAGCAGGGAAAATCTGCAGGCAAACCAGTATCTTCCCTGAACACCAGGAATTGCTAGAGGGACTTGAAGCCTGTGAGGCACAGAGGTTTACCATAGAAACAACAAACTTCCAAGCTAACCCAAATCCTAACTAAATTAACGCAAACGCCCTCGCTAATGTCCCGGCAGCAGGAAACTCATCCATCAGGCACAGGGATGCACACCTATAATCCCAGCTACTAGGGAGGCTAAGACAGGAGGACCTCAAGTTCGAGGCCAGCCTGGGCAACTTAGCAAGACTTTGTCTCAAAATAAAAAATTTTAAAGGCTGGGGATGTAGCTTAGTGGTAGAGCACCCCTGGTTCAGTCCCCAGTACTGCAAAGAAAAAAGAAAACTCATAGCCATTTCCAGGCATAAGCCATCACCTCAGTCTCTCTGTTACATAAGATGTCACATTTTCAACTGAATGCACAAAAGGCAAGAAAAACCAAAAATGGAATCATCAGAACCACATTCAGATGTCACACAGATGTTGGAACTATCTTTTTAAGAATTTAGAGAGCCGTAATTAGATCAAAAGCTCTAATGGAAAAGGTGAACAATGTGCAAGATCAGATAGATAATTTCAGCAGAGAGATGGCAAGTGAAAGAAAGAATCAAATGGAAATGCTAGAAATGAGAAACAGTTACAGAGATGAAGAGTGCTCTGGATGGACTCATCGCTCCTGGTAACACGGTGTGACACAGCTGTGCAGCACAGAAGACAGGTCGAGAGGAGTTACCCAAACAGAAACACAAACAGAAGAAATACAGAGCGGCGCATTCAAGAGCTGTGAATCCAGTGATCTCACATACCTGTAGCTGGAATTCTAGGAGAAGAGAGAAGAAACAAGCAGAAGAAATATTTGAGGAAATAGTAGCCAAGAGTTGTTCGTAATTAATAATAGACCAAGATCCAAAAAAACTCAAAAAACACCAAGCAGAATATGCACAAACACACATTTCTAGGCATATCCTGTTGCAACTTTTTTTTTTTTTTTGGTGCTGGGGATCGAACTCGGGTCCTTGTGCTTGCAAGGCAAGCACTTTAACCACTGAGCTAAATCCTCAGCATCCTGTTGAAACCGCGAAATACAAAACAAAGAAAGAAAATCATGAAAATCTTGGAAAAGGGGAAGGGGCATTTATAAGAAGAACAAAAAAAAGAATCATAGCTGACTTCTTATCAGAAACCATGTAAGATAGAAGACAAAAAGTACAGAAAGGAAAAAAACAAAATAAAAACTGTCCACTCAGATATATTCAATGAAAAATGTCTTTCAAAGAAAAATGCGCTCTATAGGCATAAACTGGAGTAAGGAGCCAAAAAAGATGCTCAGGCACCTAGGCACTAAAAACAGGATAGCAGTACTGACCCTCAGACTGAAGATCATGGGAGACAGGGCGCTTCTCCCTGCAAGACAGAAAAACCACTTGGTAGAAGCTGCATTTGGGTATAGCTGCAGCTACTGTGGGAGACAGGATAGCCCTGAAGGAAGGAGAGGCTGGGCTTGTCCTGATCAGCCTCTTGCCTGCATTGACTTAACCCAAGCAGAAGTCAGACAGCCTGGGTGCTCAGGGACAGTCTTCAGGGGTTGACCTTTGGCCTCTCTGGGCAAAGGGACGAGCAGAGAATGGGGCGGGGGGGGGGGGCAGTGCAGAATAACCAGCACAGAGACTGGCTGACTCTGTGATCAGTGAGACACATAGGTGGCAGAGCCAGGATTCAATCCTAAATCTACCCGAATCCTAAGAAGTCCCTCTCTACCAGGTGCACCGCCTCAGTACAGCATCAGTGAGAGACATGACCTACAGTGGGAGGGAGGAGCCAGATCTTGGGAATCCTCAAGGTTAGAATACACTGCGGGAACTTAATTTTATATGACGTGGGCAGCAAGTACAAATTTTTACTGAAGAAGTAAAAAAGTGCCCTGGCCCTGACACCGTTTTAGAGTAGCCAGCAATGTAACGATGCTGTCCACTCCACTGACCTAGGGCCAAGGGAACCATCAGTGTGCACAGGCTGTGAACTCTAATTATTCACAGATGATAGCATCAAGTTTCCTTGCTGGTGATGGTGTTGTTTGGAACAATCACAGATGAGAGTCATAAAAATCACATCTTTACTTTCCAACCAAAAAGTTAAAATCAGCAGAAGTTTAGTATCAAAGAGGCAGTCTGGCATTTTCCTCACTAGCTACTCAGAGTAAATGGCCTGGGATGAAGTATCAAGTGCGAAGAAGAAAGCCTTGCTGTGTGTGTGAAGACCCTTTAGCAGACCTCTCTGAGAGCCAAGTTCACAGCAGCTTATGAATCTTTCATGTGTTTTCTTTCGCCGTGCTCCAAAGATGCTTTGGAAAAATAGGGTGAAAAAAAAATCAGCCGAAGGAAATAATGGAGAGCCAATCATCTGGCCATCTCTGTCCTCTCCCCGCCGCACCAGGACGGGGGTTTGGCGTCACTACAAAGTCAACTGCTGCAGTAGCCAAGCAAAGCATCTTGGAGGAGAACCCATCAGTCTTCTTGACCCACTTGAGACTTCTAAATAGAACTTTTTTTATTTGACACAATGATGAACATAGACGCTTTGATTTGAAACACTATCATTTTTATGGAAAGCTGAAAAAAAGAACACATTTGCTAAGGTCAGACAGACCTGACTTTGCATCTATATTTATGAACTGTGTAATTTTAGCCACGTTACTTATCCTCTCTGAGCCTCATTAGCACCGTTGCAAAATGACAGTAATAATCTCTGCCTCAAAAAAATGATGCATGATGCGTGATGTGCATGACATTGGTACCTAAAAGGTACTCTCTGAAAGGTAAGCTTTCCCTTCCTCTTTCGGAGGGGGGCAGTGAATAAAACAGATGAAGTTCTTAATTACTCTCAGTCACATCTTGAAAAATCTACAAAAGGGTTGAGGATGTCACTCAGTGGTAGAGCACTGTCTAGCATGCATGAGGCCCTGGATTCGATCCCTAACACCACAAAAAGAAACTACTATTTACTTGTATATGTATTCTTTCATTCAGTGGATATTATTCTCTGTGCTGGGTGGCCCTCTACGCACAGAGGATGCAGAGGAGGGCTCTGTCCTCATTGAGCTTATATTCTAATGGCAAGAGAATGACTGCAGTAAGCAAATAAACAGGATAGTAGGGATACTGAGGACAATACAGTAAGATACTGTTTTAGAAAAGGTGGCCAGGGAAGTCCTCACCACCGCAGGACCCTTTCGACTGAGACATGAATGATAAAAGGAACTAGCCATGTTGGAAAAGCATGCCCTGCAAAGGGAAGGGTAAGTGTGAGCATCCTTCAGCATGGATTGAGCGTGGCATGTTTGGGGAACAGAAACAGATGCAGAGAAATACAGAAGATCATAGCTGAAGGGGAAGTCAGAAAGAGAGTCAGGAAGGAGCCAGGTCATGCAGCCAACACTCATTCACACTAAGCATCTACTATGTGCCCAGCTTTCTAAATTCCAGGGATACAGCAGTAACTAGTTGAAGTGCCTACATCAGAGAGTTCACATCCCAGGGAGCAGAGTCTTCTGGGGTCCTGAAGGCCCTAGTAAGAAGTTTGTACTCATTTAACAGGCTGCCTCTTTTGGTCTTCACAGTGTCTCTCTGAGATGTATAGTGGGGGAAACAGGATCAATGAGGTTATGCTTGTAACCTGCCTGAAACGCTATCATTTATGGTGAGGGTCTTGCAGGTCAGGAGGAGAAGAGGACTGAGTATCCATCCTCCAGGACCATGTTGCTGGCGTGCATTGAGCCAGGATTCGAAGCCTAGACCATCTGGCTCCAGAGACCTTCCCATACCAAATGTCCTTCCATTTCTCATTGTTAGAAAGAAAGAAAACTTGCCAATGCTTTGTGGCATCCCATAATTAAAGCCATGGCAGACATAACTAAGCCATTGTCCAGACGTCACCCAGTCACAGGGCTGAACCTTGAGGCAGCCACTTGGACAGGGAGTGCAGAGACCACCCCTTCCAGGTCTCCGCACCTGGAGGAGCAGCTCTCAGCAGTTCTGCAGAGCCGACGGGGTTCTGTGGAAGTGGCCCACAGGGCAGCAAGAGTCCAGAGGATGGGCGGCACCAGTTCTTCCCACACACAGTCAGAAGGACCAGCGCTCTGATGGGATAATCACAGGTATTGATCTAGCAGCAGGGAGATCCAGTGGCATTTCTCAAGCTCTGGAAGGTAGGGAAATGAATGAATAGGAGACAAAATTTTATAAATTGGTTGTTCTATTTGATGTTAATTTAATTAAGACATTCAGTCCTTCTAATGGAAAATGTGAGCAGTGGAAATTACTGGGTTTGGGCCGTCTTGTATAAAATGAAAACCAGATCTTGAAGGCATGGGGCCTTTTCATTGTATCTTCTTCAGGCTCAATTTAATTATGCAGTACAGGCTACCTTCAATAATAATTACAATTGTCTGCCTCAGTTCAAAGCCTCATTCTTTCTTGGAGACTAAAACTCTGGAGAGATGCCCGGAGAGATTACTAAAGTATCATTTAGCGAAAGCAGTTACTTCCATACTTGTGCATTCAGTAGATGCTTACGGCATGCCTACTGTGTGTCCAGCTCTGCAAGTCCTGTTGGAGGTAACGTGCAAATCAGTCATGGTCTCTCCTCTCCTTCAATCCTGCATTCATTCAGCAACGTTCCCTGCCTGACCTCTCTGTGCCAATTCCACTGCTGCTGAAGCAAGGAGGAACTGAGAGCCAGACCCCATGGTTTGCTGTCCTGGCATGGACTGAGCTTGGCACGTGTGGGAAACAGAAACAAATGCAGAGAAATACAGACAATCATAGCTCAAGGGGAAGTCAGAAAGAGGCAGGAAGGAGTCAGGTCATGCAGCCAACATTCACTAACACTAAGCACTACTGTGTGCCCGGGATTCTAAGTTTTGGGGATACAGCAGCAACCAGATGAAGTGCCTGCCTCAGGGAGTGGACATTCCAGGGAGGACAGTCTCCTGGGGTTTTGAAGGTACCAGTAAGAGGTTTGCATTCATTTTAAATAGGCTGCCTCTTTTGGTCTTCAGTGTCTCTAAGTGGTGGTGTGTGTGTGGTGTGACTCCAGATTCCCATCCTGATAATCTGACTCCGAGACCTGTCCTGACCCAGAGCAGTCAGTCTCAAGAGGAACTAACTTGTACTTGGCTCTTCCAATTCAGGAAGGCTTTCTGGAATAAAGCAGGTGCTCCTCTCAGTAATCCTGGGTCACGCACAGGCCGGGAGTATCCTTCTCGCTCTATGTATTAGAAAAGAAACTTACAGAGGTAAATCATTTTCCAGCAGTCAGATATCAGTTGGTGGAGTCAGATCCTGAAAACTGTGTGCTGTACCCTGAGCAAGGAATGTGGGAGGCAGGGGAATGTGTCTGACTAGAAAGAAAAGCAGAACATGCAATACCAGGACACGAGGCAGAACACTCCAAGTTCCAGCTACAGCACTGTTCCATTTCTGTTAATCAGTGCCGCCCTTTGGTTTCCAGGTATGACAGCTTTGGCCGCCTGACAAATGTGACCTTCCCTACTGGCCAGGTGAGCAGTTTCCGAAGTGACACAGACAGCTCAGTGCACGTCCAGGTAGAGACCTCCAGCAAGGACGATGTCACCATAACCACCAACCTGTCTGCCTCAGGTGCCTTCTACACTCTGCTGCAAGGTAAGCCAGGCACAGCCTGGGGACTGAGCTATGAGGGTGGAAGGCCCCTTTGGAAGAGGATGACACTAAAAAGCTGCTACAGGAGCTACCCACGAACAAGACAGAATTATGACTGGTTTCTCTCTGTATTGCCACCTAATTTGCAAACACATGAGTCAGAGTCCTGTAAATTCTCTCCCAGAAGCTTCAAAGCAATATTTCATTGTTCCACCATTATTATCAGAACAAAGAGGAAAGAATCCATTAGCTGCTAATCCAGGTGACCTCCTTATTCTGCCATTCTAATGGTTCCCAGATTAAAAGACTTAAACTGACACTGGTGCAGGCAAGGACAAAGGACAAGAATAATTACACCTAATTATGGAAGGAATTTGATCATGGAGAAATCCTTCCTGAAGTCCAGACAAGGTTTGTACCTCTGCTAGGATTCCATGGAAAGAGACTCCTCTTCCCTACATCGTCGTCAGCTCTTCCTTGATACGCATTGATCTTTTAGCTTCAGGTAAATCACAATAGTAGAATCTTGCTGTGAACTGTCTGCCTTGGTGGTTCTCATGAGATGTGCTGACCCAGAGTTTTGTTGGATTTAGTAAGCATGAAAAAAAGAGAGAAAGAGAGAGAGAGAGAAGTCGTCCCTAAGGAAAGCCCTGGCTGACTTTTTCCCAAAGGCTTTGACACAGAAGAGTAAAAGGAGCTCAGGAAGAAGAGCTTCCAATTGGGAAGAAGAGGCCCAATTTCTAGTTCTGGTCTGCTGCCACGGCACCCACTGTGGCTCTCGGTTTTCTTCTCCAGGAAAAATAAAAAGCAGGTTGAAACCGTGTTAACTGGTGTGAGGCAGTGCGGGGCGAGCAGGGTTCTGAATGCACCCCGGGGCTCTGTGCCTGCCATGCCAGTGCCCACCTAGCTGGACTAGGGGAGTCACTTTTCTCAGAGCTCGATTTCTGAGTCTGGCAAATGACACGGCATCACAGTAGCTGCCTCACAGAGTGGCTCAGATGATCTGTTTATATACCAGTTGAAAGTGGTCAGCGTGGGCAAGGCACAGAGCGTTGCTCAGAAAGTATTTGTTGGATCGATTAAGTGAGTAATTAATTCATTAGAAAGCAGTTTGATTTACCATAAGAAAATAAATGTTTGTGTATGTATTTGTACATGGGCTTTGATTCCCAAAAGTGGTCCTTTGCTTTCAGAGAGCTCAAAGAATAATAGTGGTCCTCAAAGAAAGAAGAACCAAACTCTGGAATTTCTTCCCCATCAAGCACCTTTAGTGCTTGGAATTTGTGCCCCAGCAGGATTATTGCCAAGAGACAGTACCAGCCCCCAGCCAACCCAGATTCTGCCTGATCAACAACAGTAGGGCCAGTGATTGCTTAGACATGTGTCCTGTCCTTCAGGCCTGTTTTCTTCCCTGTGGTTAAGAATTGTTTCATCTAGGGTTAGGGATTTAGCTCAGTGGTAGAAGCGCTTCCCTAGCAAGCACAAGGTCCTGAATTCAATCCCCTGCACCACCACCCCCCAAAAGAGAATTGTTCCATCTGCCAACTCCAAGCTGCTCCAGGGTTATTTTTCTCAAAGGTTGATGTAGTCTCTTCTACTTTTGGGCAACTTTTTTAAATTCAAAGTGCCACGCTTCCCAATTTAAAGTATACTGTCATTTTAATAACTTTTCAGGTGGAAGGAAACACTAGGTACTGCTCAAAATCCACACCTGGATTATAAGACATTCCAGTTTTAGGAACATTGATATGTGAAAAGAAAAAGTGCACCTTGGGGTCCTGGAAGCACAGTACCTGTTTTCCCTTTGGCACTTCTGCCACATCCCTTTCCTTCTTGCTACCTACCAGGCTCAGATGCTTGGCTTTGCAGCCACCTCAGTAGTCCTTGTGAAAAGCCCTTTCAGTTTCATCTTCTGTCTGAACTATGGGAAGTAATAAGAAGTAGCTACTAATGAGCAGCAGCCTTGGGAAGTCACAGCCCATATCGAACAGGGATCCTGTGAGTCGGGCCTCTGCAGATGTTGGTCCATCCAAACTCACCAGTAATGGACATATGTGGATTCAGCAAGGAGCCGTGTTTAAAGATAAATTGACACAGGCATTTTTATTCTTCAAAGGAAGTAAAATACGGATTGTCAGTGAATAATGCATAGCAACTTTGAGGCAGATTTTTGAATTGATGTATATGAGGGAGAAAGTGTGGAAACATGGAGGCAGGGGTGGGGGTGGGCAGGGGATTGATGCCATTCTACCTGGGAAGATTTGGAGAAGGGATTCCCCTGAAAACTACGTCCTTATGGCTTGACATAGCTTGGGATATGTCTAGTTTAATCCAGCAAATATTTACTGAGCTCATAAAATATAACCATAATGATAACCAGTATCTTTGCAGCACTTAGTAACCTCAAACTGTATTTTTAGCATTTTACATTTTAGCCCTATTTAATCCTTACTACAGGCCTATGAAGTCAGTATTACTAATATCTCCATTTTCCAAATTAAGTCAGTGAGCAATTAAGCAGCTTGCCCCAAGTCACACACCTAAAGGCTATTTGCACCCGTATAAAGCAGCTCCAGAACCCATTCCCTGGGC